>JALIZH010030205.1:0-23945 GCA_030522465.1 Rhipicephalus appendiculatus | reverse complement strand
TATCAGTTTACATGCCTATTTATTTATCTGTATATTGAGGAAGAGGAAGACGACGAGTCTAGGTAGTTGATGTTGTGCACGCGATCTACCTTCGTGTTCTGCGGGTGCTACCTCGACTGTTTAAGACGTCGTTGCTTCATAATAAATCTTCGTAGGACACCTGGTGGAGGTTGCTGGAATCCTTTGCCTCAACCTGGAACTTCGCAACCGAACGTTGCCAGCTACCGCAAACGCTACTATGACCGACGCTGTCGACGATCAGGCTGAAGCCGCCGCCGCTTCCACCACCTGCGGCGCCATGCAGTGGAAACGCGACCTACCAGTCTTAAGCGCAGCAGGTGAAACTGACATTGAAGACTGCCTTTGAATCTATGAGCGCGTCAGCCAGCACAACAATTGGGATGACCCGACAAAACCAATTGCCGTTATCTTCTACCTTGCTGAAGTTGCGAACCTCTGGTTCCACAATCATGAGCGTCAACTACCAACGAGGTCCGCTTTCAATAAAGCATTCACGGAAGGCCTCGCCCGCCCCACTTTGAGAAAGCTCCGCGCTGAGCAACGTCTACGCCAGCGCGCTCAACTACCCGTACACCAGCTACATAGAGGATATCGTAGACCTTTGCGCCCGCGTCGATTCCTCCATGAGTAAAGATGACCTCTTGAAGCATATCCTCAAAGGCTCGAGGACGACGCCTTCCAGGTGCTTCTTGCGCGCACCCCTACTTCTTTCGCGGCCATCGGCACATTCTGCCAGCGAATCGATGAGTTGCATCAGCGTAGGGTCCTTGCGCGGAACGCTATAGCAGCTGCCAACTTGCTCTCCGGTCTCACGTTTTTCGCCAACCCGACGCCCAATATGTCACTATCCGCCCAGATTAAGGATTTCATTCCTAAAGACGTGGCACGCCAACGTCTATGCCTACGCTTCCGCTAAACAATCACCGTGTACAGACTGCCACATCTTCGGCTGCTTCGGTCAGAAGGATCTTCCACGAAGAGCTTGCCGAGTTGCTACCTTAGGCTCAACCATGCGCTCCCGTGGCTGCACCTTTGACCTATTCCGCAGTTGCAGCGCGACCTGCGCATCAAACATACGCATTTTCGGCCACGATGCTTCCACGAACATCCCCACCTCCCTTCGCTTCAAGTTCCACGTTGACTCCATCTTCAGTATCCCTGGCGCCCTCGCGACAATAGTCCCATATGCTTCACTTACGGTTTCACAGGCCACGTCGCGTTCTTCTGCAATCGTCGCATGGTTTGTGCTAATCCAACTCTGCAATACCTGGCTACAGTTGTTCGCATGATTATGCCGGTAAAATCATGCAATCGAATTCAGACTTTTCGCGGCTCCCTCGACGTTCTTTCGCCAACCATCGCTCACCTTCTCCACGCCGTCGCTCACCTTCGCCCTTAGGTCGTCGCTAGTCACCAAACGAGGGAAACTAGCTGCTGCAGTTCCGAAGGCACGAACTGCAAGCTTCGCGACTTTTACGAAGCCTGCACAGTCGCCATGCTATTTACTGCACTTTATAGTTGACGGAACTGCCGCAATAGTACATATTGATACGGGGCTGCAGTTACAGTATTACACAAGGAGATTTGTAGCAAACTGCATAAGGTAACAGACCGCTCTCTGGCATGCTACTGCGCACTGAAAGTACGCAGCATGTCGCACAGCATGCTGTGTGCAGCACAAGAGTGGTCATTGAAGGCGTTGTACACGTTTTCGATCTTTTCGTGATGTCGTCATGCTCCCATGAAATCATCCTCGGCTGGGACTTACTGTCACAACATCGAGCCATCATAGACTCTGCCCGAGCTTAAGTGGCGCTTTTTCCATTCTCTCCATCCGTACTGCCAGACCCTACTGCGAGCAAAGTTGCAAAGCTAGCTGTCGTATCCGACACGGAAACACCAGCCGATATGTCGGTGCTTGTGCCCTTACCTTGCTCCGACGCGCCAGACGCCACCGTACTTTTCGCGCTGTCACCAAATTTTTTTACGGCGCCAGGCTCTGCCTCTCCCGTTTGCCGTTCTCGCCACTGCATCCGGATTACCAGTAATTGTGGCTGCAACCCGTTTAAAGCCCTCCGCAGCCTCACTGCGGGGAGAATCACAACGTCGTGTTCGGCCCATTGCCCAATTCAGATTCTAAAGACTTCCGACGACACGCCCTGTTATTAGCCCGACGCCCTTACTTCTTCTTGAAACCATTGCCCATCATCATTGTCATCGCCCTCGTTAAACGTTCTTGAAACCGCTTTGGACGCCGACCTGCCGCTTCCTACCGCCAGCAAGTCCTCGCGCTCCTTCAGAATTTTAGATCATCTTTTTCACTGTGACCAACTATCATTGGGATGTACGTTGGACATGACTTACAGCATCCACACTTGTTCCCATCCTCCATTATGCCAGCGCCCATACCGCGTTTGGGCTGCCGAAGGGCAGGTAATTTGAGAGAAAGTCGACAATATGCTGCAGCGTGGCGTCATTCGCCCTTCCCACATTCCTTGGGCGTCTTCTGTGGTGCGGTGCGCAAGAAGGCGGGTCAATCGGCTTCTGTGTAGATTATCGCCAGCTTAATAAGGTCACTCGCGATGATGTCTATCGGCTGTCTCGGATAGTTGATGCTCTCGAATGCTTGCAGGGCGTGGAGTACTTTTCATATCTGCATCTTCACTCCGGCTATTGGCAAGTACCCTTGGCTCGAAACGTCTGCGAAAAGACAGTTTTTTACACGCCGACGGCTTGTACAAATTTACCGTCATGCCTTTCGTACTGCGCAACGCGCTAGCTACCTTCGAGCGCATGATGGTTACAATGCTTCGCAACTACAAGTGAAAAACGTGGCCGTGCGCGCTTGGTGACATCATTGTGCTTTCGGCCGATTTTCCAACGCAAATCATTCGCTTGGGCGGGACCTGCCTCTCCTCTGCCGGCCTCCAACTCAACATCAAAAAGTGCCGTTTTGCTGCCCAAAAGTTAACAATATTACGGCATGTTCTATCAAAGGGTGGTGTCCTTCCTGACACAGCGGTCACAGAGTTCCAAAATCCCACTACTCTTAAGGCACCTCCCGCAGCTTCATAACGCTCTTTCTTATTTTCAGCGTTTTGTGAACAATTTGGAAACATCATCGCGCGACTGACCATTTTGCTTACCGCAAGGAACGGCATACCCGCGTGGTCAACCTCGTGCGACGAAGCCTTCGAGAAACTACGTCACCTACTAACTTCACCACCGATGCTTCTTCATTACGACCACACAGCGCCTACAGAGATCAATATGAACGCCAGCGCCATCGGATTTGCTGCGATCCTAGCGCAACGGTAAGGCGTCTACGACGAGTACGCTGGAGCGTAAACCAGTCACACTTCAACAAAGGCAAAAAGAAACTACTCCGTCAGAGAACAAGTATGTTGAGCCATCATTTGGGCTCTCGTCAAATTTTCTCGATACTTATATGGCCGTACTTTCGACGTTGTTATCGACCACAACGCTGTTTGCTTGCTGTCCTCGTTGAAAGATCCGTCAGCACGCCTCGGGCATTGGGCTTTTCGCTTACAAGAACACGACATCCGCGTTATCTATGGATCGGGCAGCAAACACTCTGACGCCGATGCGCTTTCCCGATCCCCAATACCTTTCAACTTGGTTTCCGCATCAGTGTCCTTTGCATCTGTGTCACCCATCAACGTAGCGAACATACCAGTCGGACAGCCTAAGGATTTCTCCCTTTCAGCTATGCTGCACTTCCACGACAACCGGCACTGGTAGAACACGAAGTTAGGTCACGCGCACAGCAACAGCCGCCGAAACTTGTCGTCTTGCTTTTCCTAACTACACCTGTAATATTCCGTCGCAGCAAAACGAGCTGCACGAGAGTGCCGCGTGTGCGCCCTTCTTGACTTCGAGGGTGGAGATTTCTGTGCTGCAGGTGGAACGAGAGAACCTGCCCGAAAAAGGACAAACGCCCAACAGCACGCCTGTGGGAGGCGCGATGTTAAGTTGGCAATAAAAAGCGTGACAATTGCGCTGACGTCGCTGCAGTGTTGAAATGCTGACTGAATGGTCAGGCTGATGCATTCACACGTGCTGTACCATGGAAAACCAGCGCAAATGCCGCACAAGTGTTTGTGATGCCAAGTGCGTTTTTGAAGCCGTTTTTCTCAGAGCTGCTTTCGCGTGCTCCACATCTGTCTTCGTTTCCCGACCGCCGTAGTGCGAGCTCTGAGGAAACTCCACTGTTCTGGAGAAGCTCGGGCCATCCAGCATAGCACCCCAGATGAGTCCTTAGAATCGTTCAGTTTCGATGTTTGAAGGCTTGGGCGAATAAGTGCAAATTTCGCTAATTTTTCAAGAAACCCTGCTACGCTGCGGTATGCCACGCTGCGGTAAGTAATTAAGATACACCCATAGATGCTGCAACCTCCTCAGTCGTAGACGAAGCGGTAACCGCACAGCGAAACGCGGAAAGGGGCAGCTCGAGCGCGTATAGGGCCTAAGTGACTGTAGGAGGGGCGGGTGTGGCAGGGGCTGCCACACAGTGTTTTCAGTGGTTCTCTACTGCACAAATAGCGTAACCACAGAGACCCACACAAAATCAGAAAACATCACAAAAAATCGCAGAAAATTACAAGGCAAACACAGGAGAATCGCAGCTCCGCTGTTTCTGCAGATAACATACTTGGTGGAACTGGTGTAATTTTTAACAGCGCAGCTGTACATGCTGCCGTTCCTATGTAAATCTTGCCCAGAAACTCCGGTGGGTATATGCCACAGGAAGTGGGCAAGCGTCACTACCATGTACAACGGGCGAGGGAAAGTGAAAACATTACAGCGAGAAAGCAGAGCAAGGTAGAATGATGGAGAGTGGTAAGGGAGATGGTTGGAGACTCGGATGGGATAGAGTAAATTCTAGTAAAACGAGGAGGGCTGAGTCAAGGAGCCAGGTAGGAGGAGGGAGGTGAGCGTTAAGCGAGAACTCTGCTCGGGGAAGTGCAGAGGAGAAAGGAAAGGAGTAGGATAGGAGATGATAAGTGGAGAGGAAGAGGAGAAGAATGAAATAAAACAAAAATTTTGCTCAGGTGGGACTGGAACCCGGGTACCCGCAGTGGGAAGGGCGTGCATGGTAACCACTCGGCTTTCGAGGCACTGTAGCAAGACAACTATTTAATGGAACTTATCATTGCGTTGCTATGGGCGAGAATCGAGAAAAAAGATTGGAGAAAATGTTGGAACGAATGTTGGAAGCAGAAAAAGAAACAAGGAGTGAGAAAAGAGAAATTGAAAGAAATAGAGAGATTGAGAGAAAGAGAAGAAAAGGGTAGAATGAAATGGAAAGAGATAAAGAAAGCATAGCATAGCCATCCATAGTATAGTATAGCAAGAGGGTGGGATAGCAACGTGATTATGGGTAGGAGGGAAAGGAGAAGGAGAGATGATTAAACATGGCACTGTCATGCATACCGCGTATAGCCAGGCGGTGAAAAAGGAAAATGGAGTTGGTGATGAGGTAAAATAAAAGGGCTTGGCCACCAGACCCATAGCTTCCCCTATTTTTGCTCCACTAGTGCGTAGCTGCCGCAATTCTTTCTTTGTCTGCAGCACACAAAAATACAAAAAAGCGTCCTACCAACACCAATTTCATCGTCCTTTATAGGTCGCACGCGGAGTACTGGGGAACAGATTTACCATAAACTAAGTTAGCAACATTTTAATGCTGACGTTTTGTAAAATTTTCCACTGCCATCGACTTAACCATTCATTTAATGAACCTCAAAAGGTCAAGTTATTTCACGAAGCATATGACGTTATTTATTTAGTCCTGACGTAGGACCGAGGAATGACACATTCAGGCATTTCCCACAGAAGAAAGGTTCAAGAAACCATGACCTGCCGTTTTTTGTCTTAACAATAGATAAGCTTTTGTTTTTCAGACGCTCTGAGCGCGAGCACAATGCCTCATCCAAGTTCACATTACCTTAGTTAAAGGAAATAAACAAAATTCAGAAGAACGTCGGTGTGTACAAGAATAACGAACGTCATTCGTTGTTTTCAACTTTGTTTCCTAGTTCCATTCCACTGCTTCTTTGAGGAAACTATTCATCCGCCTAGCTTCAGCGCTGCGCTACAGCGGTCGAAATGTCTAAATATGACATGGAATTTACAAAATGACTCAACCATCGACTTCCTGCGTTTATCTAAAAAGACGGCTGCCATTGACTACAGAGAAATGAACATGGTGTCACAAGAATGCTACTGAGTCATTGCCTTCACATAAAACTTTAACCTTTAATGCAATGAACCAAGGGCGCCGACATATTTATTGGCAGTTGAAGTTTTCTTGACGGCTTTCGGTTCCTGCTGAGTTCAACGTCTTAATAGCATTTTGTTTTTCACACGCTGAAGTTCTGGCCGTTTCCATATTGTTTTTGAGGGCCGGCTCCGAAGAGAAAATTCTGGCTACTGCGTCCGCTATGACTTTCATAGCTTCTTCATCAGGCGTTAGAGCGCACTGGCACTAGACATGGACCAGCACGAACGAACCAAATGACTGTAATTTGCTAAAGGATAAATCTGCTTATGAGTATATGAGAAATTGAAGGTTTCAATTGTCAAATCCTTATGTGAATACAGTTGAACAAGTGGCCGAAAAGTTGGGCTAGTTTCAATATTGGCAATAAAGCGACACCATGCTGCGGTAGTCAAGCAATGATTCGGTAACATTGGCATTAGTGCCTTTCTGTATTCATCAAACATATCAATAAAGTAAAGTGATGCAGTGATTGAATGAAGCCAAAGCGTTGAAAACACAAAGACCAAGGAATACAACAGGTATTGTCGTCTTCTTTGGTCCCTGTGTTTTAAACACAGTGGCACGGCCGCTACATAAAAAAAGTAGGGGCGGCCTGTTGCGTCGCCTCGCCGTCAATGGGCGAGGGCTTCTCGGCTGACTTGACAGTTGTGGCCGCTGTTTTGGTGAGGGCGCCACTACTCCAGTGTGCAAAGCAGACGACACTTCGTGTTATAATGTGGTTGCCTCAAGATTTTGCGTGCCCGTGTGCTTTTGGTGTGCTTTCTCGTGCTTTTTTTTTGTGTGTGATCGTGTGTGAGGACAGCTTGCCTCATGTTTTCTGTGAACGGTTCTTTGGTGCGCAGGTGTGTGGCAGACGGTTTTTTCCAGTGGTAGGATGCCGCCAAGCTGTTGTGTGCCGCTGAGCAGCTCCGACGCGAGAAGAGACGCTGCTGTGAAGTGCCACGTATTCCCCTGTGATCTACAGTTTCGGGAAGCGTATTATTCGTAATATAGCACTTTTTTTTTTGTCACAAACGAGCGCCGAATCAGACGTGCGCTACCCCTTCCAGACGACAGCATCAAATCACCGCAGCGCTAACGGTTCCCCTCAAGGGTCGCACGCAACGAAAAAAGAAAACAAGTATCAAAATGCGCCTAGGGCGTGCCCTTACCCTCTACACCGAAGACGCCGTCGAGACAGCCTAACGGCCGCGCAGATGGGAAGAATCCGAAACATCATAGTAGGGCCTCTGTTGGGGCCGACTGTTTCCGCAGACGAACCGGCGAGACGAATCCCTTTCCCCTAGCTGTCGCTGTGGTACGTGCTATGCGCCGAACAAACACTTGTAATGTTCACGAAACCGGGAAGGATCAAAACGAGAGACGACGGAGGGTAGATGGTGAATTCGGCGAATAAGTTATATTTTTTCCTTGAGTCGTGAAGTGCGGTCAGTCGATCATGAACAATCGAATGATGACGCCATGGGAGCACTGTTTTGAAGAGTGTCACCGAACAACGACGGGGATGAGAGCTGGAGTTTGTTTGAGTGTTTCCTGGAAGAGAAATATTCGAGAAACGGTCGGAGAATTGTGCGCTGCACACGTCTGGTGAATATTGAAGGCCTTTAATTGTGTTCTTGGATAGTTTGTAACGGATGAGGTGGCGTTTGTAGCGGCGTAAGTTTGTTCCCGTTGTTTTAAACACCATCTAAGTGACGTTGTGAGTTGTAATTGAAAGCTGCCAAGTTGATGCTTGAAGTGCCTTAACTGAGAATACATTTTGTTTGTGTGGTCTACTCTTGACAGTAACTCAGTCTTTGGACCACAACCAGCGTTTGTTGACGCACTAAAAGGACTTATACATTTAAATTGTGCGTGCTTTCGTGGTGCGATTCGATGGGCCGATACGTCAGCCCTTGGAATCTGCCCGGTGATTGCCTCCCCATTAACGGGAGTAGTGATACTTTTCAATTCAGGTGAGTCAAACGGGCAGCATTCATGGAGAGTATTGAGGCCCACTTTACGTAATATTGGCATTCCTAGGGCAAACTGTTCACATATGTGGGATGAGAGGCACTCCTAATAACGACTTCAGTATCGAACCTGTGATGTGCAACTACAAAACGCGTTATTTACGGCCTGATTAAAGTCAGTGTCGCGCGTACCAATGCGTGTGGAAGCGCTGCCCCGTGGACGAGCAGTGGCGCCAGAGCGGGCGCGAGGTGAACTGGGACCGAGACGCCGCTTCGGCGGCACGCAACAGGCCGCACCTTCTTTTTTATGTAGCGGCCGTGGCTATGGCTTCATTGGATATATCTAACCAACTTGCCCTAAAGCTCAAAACGCGATTATGTATACTAATAAAATGCGTTATTGGCTATTTTCTTTTTTGAAGACCGATATGTTTATTTAGCCGCTTCATTCATTGTGCCAACCGGCAGCGCTATCGATCTTATCGATTCAGCTGTCATTCTCATCGTCTCTGCCTGCTGCATTCTCTGCCTGCTGCATTCTCTGTCTGCATGTGCACAATACTTTTGATCATGTTCTCAAGATAAAAATTTTTCGTTTTTGTACCCGCGAAGCCACCGACTTACCCGAAAAACTGAGGGAAGGGCACAGGGCAATCTCCGCGGTTGCGTAAAGAGAGAACTCGGGGAAGAACAGCAAGCGGAAATTTTTCCACTACCCAGTGGACAGCACGTAAGCACACTTTTAACGGGAAATCCTTAAAGAGCTCGTTTCCGAGAAAATACAGTGTGAGCATTGTTGGTCGTGACCAAAAAATCCGCGTTGTCTGTCAGCGACAGCTTGAGATAGATATAAATAAAAACAATAAAAGAAACACGGTTGTTCGTTCCGTCATAAGAAGCAGTATAACCCGAAAGTGAACCTTGTCTTCACAGAAGTAGTTGATTGTTCATAGTACATTGATATACGAGAGCTGCTCCAATGTATGTTGGTCTTAGGCAGATAATAGCACAGCTTGATGTGGACGCAGCCGCGTTGGCGCCTAGTGGCACATCTCACACTCGACGACAAACGACCATGATCACGATTTTACCTTTGCGTTAGGTGAAGTTGTTAACATTTACCTGGACACATATGGTGAGTCCCGTGCGAATATGGCATTAACAAGCACATAATAAACTCTGGTGCTCGATATGCACTGTTTCAAAGCCTCTTGAAGCGCGAACTGAAACAGCATTGCGCATCGTGTCTCCCCTCCAGCCTGGCCGTGATTTCTCGCAGGCCGAGCCGGAAACGTGGTGCGACAGCAAGGTGAGCGTTGGAGACATATTTTAAGGTGAAAGCCTTTAATTCCGTGCCGTGGCACGGGGCCAGGTGGCTGCCGGGGCGTGACAACGGACGCTGGGTGCGTCGGTCGCGCCTCGTGTCGGACTCTACAGCGCTCGCGCTTTTCTTGCGTAGCGTCGCTGTGCCCAGCGTGTCCAATCATGCAAGGGAGACGCGCACATCGCGTTCCATTCTGACTGACCCCGTCTCAATGGGCACAGACCTTCGCCGAACACACATTGGAATTTAGAAAGCGTACTTTAATTTTGTTATATGAATGGATGTGGTGAGCGAGGCCTCTATTGACGACGCGCCCAACAGAACGGTCGTAGCAATGGCTGGTTGCTGTAGCTAATCGCGCAGGCCACGGATTATTTCATTCTACAGCTCGCAGAGGACGACACCAGCTCGCGAACCAAGAGTACTCTGGGAGGAAAGTGTAAGAAATAAAAGGCGCGTTCGTGTAGCCTCCTCCGTGTATCTGGCCGTGGTGCAGTGGGTTACGCCTGCCAACTACCTTCGCGCACCGAGAGCTCGTGGGTTCGACTCCTGTCAACAGGAGTTTTAACATGATCGTGCTTTGTGCAAGGGTCTACTAAGCCTTCAGTGACGTATTTCCGTCACGGACATGACCCTAGTAAAATGGACAATAACAGATAAGAAAGTTAGTTTGTGACGTTGATAAAATGGACGGTAACGAATGAGAAAGGAAGAAAACTATAAGAAAAAATTAGGCAGATCCCAAGTACCATGGGAATCGATGTATGCGAAGCATGCGGCGGTAAGGTGACTGGGTTGGAATTTTTTTATAGAGCGATTGCTTACGAAATGACGCTAGAGGTGTGTACAAATATTGAACGCACAGAAAATTGTTCAACAGTCGCATATGTTTCATATAACCAGTTGTTAACAGTTGCGTAACGATGCCAACAGCGACATGGGTGTTAGCAACACCAGAAGCGGTAAGCTGATATGACAGCGCTTTTCGAGGATGGTAGCCCTGGATGGTGCTACGTAAACCAACTACAGTGGTTGGCGCTTAAGTATACAATTGATTCGACATGTCTCCATCATAGGAGTACATATGTAATGTTTTATAAATCAGATAGCCAGAAGTGCAGTTACAATTGACGTTTCACCAACATTACGCCTGCTTAGGGTATTTTTCCAAAGCAGTTTCGAGATCTGACGTGGCTTTGTGGTAGAATGCTTGATTGCCAGGCAGAATGCTTGGGTTCGATTCCTGCTGGGCTCCGATTTCTATTATTTGCATTCGTCGGGTCAACGCCACCGATGTCAGTATTTCTTAACGCTGTCGCATTTAAACGAGCAATGCTTGGCCTTGCCATTCCTTGGTAGATATAAATTGTCAAAACCAGTGGCTCATACCCGCATACCGCGGCCCGTGATTTACGGGTATGAGCCACACGTGTCTGGGGAAATAAGTTTGACGAGGTACGCGACGGGATTTTCACGTTCTTCAAGTCCTGACCAGCCAGACATATTCGTCAAAATCTCTTACCCTCCCACACTAAGTTTGGTCAACCTCAAGTTAAGGAGGGGATCACGAGAGCCTCCAGACGTAGGCGGCTAGATAGATAGATAAATAGATACGTAGATAGAAACGCTCAAAGTGCTTGCAGTACGCAATGAAATGCTTCAAATTTAAAAGGTGAAAATTTTTGGGCAAGTTGGTGGTACATGATAGCATCTGACAGGGCAAAAAAGGACAAGGACCGGAAAGAAATACAGACAGGGCTTGTCTGTGTTTTGTGTGCCCATTCTTGCGCTGTCAGATACTATAAAGGAAAAGGTCCGCCGCCGGGAATCGAACGAGCGACCTCTCGGTCCGCAACAATAAGCGCCCGGCGCTTCACCGACACAGCCACCGAGGCACATGCAGCAAACTGCACAAACGTGCCTTATATCTCTCAGTCATTCTCTCTCCTCGGTGCTCTCGGTAGAGGGGCTAGGGGGGCTAGGTGGGGCGGGGCATTGCAGCCGTCTGCGAGTGATGTAATGCGTCCTGGCACTTACTAGCGCCGATAGGCAATGATTCGGCGACGACGCAACTAAAGCATGGCCTCCAGGATTGCGCGCTATCTAGAAGGTCATGGTTATATCGTGTCGATGCCAGCGAGCACACTGACCGCGCTGGCATCGGGATGTCGCCCTAGATGCAGTTACGTTCTTCGCTTTCACTTCGTGTTAGTGAGGGACAGCTCGTTGTCGGAGTAGTGCAGCTTCCACATGCACCAACGGTGTTTCAGGCGCCGACTGCTATAATAATAATAATTATTATAGGAATTTGACGTCCCAAGACCACGATATGATTATGAGAGAGGCCGCCGTGGAGGGCTCCGGAAATTTCGACCACCTACCTGTGGTTCTTTAACGTGCACCTAAATCTAAGCACACGGGCCTCAAGCATTTTCGCCTCCATCAAAAATGCAGCCTTCGCAGGCCGCCGACTCCTTCGATGGCGATAGCACCGACCAATAAAAGTGCTGCAATAAGCGCTGCAGAAAGGCAACGATGTCGACGGGTGAGTGTAGCACCTTGGTGGAGCGAGACAGAGGACAGCGGGAGGTAGAACGCCTGCGCGCTTTCGCGAATGCCTCCCGTGTTGTTGAAGCGCAGCGAGGTAGTGTATTCATGAGCACTGGAGTAGGTTACCCTATTACTTGGGTTACCCTATTACACTTTGGAGAACTGCAAATCGAGTACCAGTGTTTATTGTGTGCTTGTTGATGCCTCCCTTGTGCGGGATCAACGATACGCGGTGCCCATGTATATCTTAACGACTTTAGGTACCACACCGGCTAAATCATGATCACAGGCGTTATTCTTAGCGATACAGATGTGCCACCAGGCGTCAGCGTGTGTGCATCCACGTCAAACGGTGCTATAGCTGCCGAAAGCCAATAGACATTACACAACCCGGATTAAGCCTACCAATTGTAGGCATCCAATGGACAGGCGCCCAAGTACCGTGACGACGCTTTCTTCCCTCTTCTTTCTGTTAATCCCTTCCCCCTTCCCCCTAGTGCAGGGTAGCAAACCGGACGCGAGTCTGGTTGACCTCTCTGTCTTGCATTCCTTCCCTCCTCCTCCTCCCTCATATATATCTACACAATAAGCACTACATCTTTGAAGACACGTTTCACTTTCGTGTTATACCGATTCTTATGATGGATGAATCAGACTTGTTCTTTTAGGAGCGAAGCTCCCTTATTCCGTGGGTCGTGCGTCCCTTGTACGTAGTAGCCACCTGCGTGATGACGATGACGATCGCGATGCCATACAACACATGGCATCGCGAGGGGCGAAGCTCCTTATGCTTCGGCCGGCAGAAAACAGCCAACTCAGAACTGGCACGGACCGGGGGAATCCGACTGTCTAATTAAAACAAAGCATTGCGAGGGCCGTTGATCGCTGCTGATGCAATGTGATTTCTGCCCAGTGCTCTGAATGTCAAAGTGATGAACGTCAGAAAAGCGCGGGTGAACGGCGGGAGTAACTATGACTCTCGGCATGCCATATCCCGGCACACCACATTCCATGTGGTGTGCCGGGATATGGCATGCCGAGAGTCATAGTTACTCCCGTAACTGATGACGATGATGATCGCGATGCCATACAACACATGGCATCGCGAGGGGGCGAAGCTCCTTATGCCGTGCGTCCCTTGTAGTTTGAAGTACGCAGCAGCCACCTGCGTGATGACGATGACGCTGCCATCACGGCACACCACATGGAATGTGATGTGTCGTGATGACGATGACAATCGCGATGTCATATAACACATGGCATCGCGATATGGTCTAACATGCACATCGTTTGACCACATGCAACCAACCACCATCACGCCTTTGATGATGTCGGACTCAGACTCACCAAAATTCTCCTGAAGCGGACTCACTCGCGGACTCACAGACTCGCCTAACTTTTTCTCAACCAGATGTACTCGGACTAAAAATGAGCAATATTCGATTTGGCCCGGCTCATCCAATAAATGTCGAAGGAGCGCCATAAAACAGCTTATGTAGAATAACACATGTAAAAGGGTTCACAAGTGCCAGGAAACCTTCAAAATATATATGTATGATAGCTTTCAACACAGAAAAAGAAGTTATTTCCCGTGATGCCATACAACACATGGCATCGCGAGGGGCGAAGCCCTCTATGCCGTGCGTCGTGCGTCCCTTGTAGTTTGTAGTACGCAGCAGCCACCTGCGTGATGACGATGACGCTGCCATCACGGCACACCACATGGAATGTGATGTGTCGTGATGACGATGACAATCGCGATGTCATACAACACATGGCATCGCGATATGGTCTCACATGCACATCGTTTGACCACATGCAACCAACCACCATCACGCCTTTGATGATGTACCCCAGGAGCTTCGCCCACTCATCATCATTCACTCCGCGGATATGCTGTGATTTTTTAGATGCGAAGCATCTTATGCTCGGGGCTCTGTCCGTCCTCCTGCGTCCGCCGTCCCGCGTCCGGCCACTTTCATGAAGTAGGGAAGCACCCATTATGCGAACCAGAACACTGTAGTAATATGAAGGCCGTCAATTACTACTACAGTCACCAGAGTCATGGCCGAGAGCACAGAGAGGCTGCTTAGCAATGGCTAGGCAGGTGGTGTCTGTCGCCCAGGTTGACCCCATTCCTTGAGTCATGGCCGAGAGCACAGAGAGGCTGCTTAGCAATGGCTAGGCAGGTGGCGTCTGTCGCCCGGGTTGACCCCATTCCTTAATCTTGCTTGCATGTGTTTGGAGGGGCTTAGTCCGTCCCTCCTTCCCGCGTCCCACGCCACCACAGCGCATGCGCGTCCCCTCCCCCTCTCTCCTACGCTCACGCCCTTTCTCTCCTCTAGGAATCTTCTACTCTACGGAGCGGCCCCCCCGCGTCCCACAGCGCGCCCCTTCCCCTATGCTCTCCTACGCTCACCCCCCATCCTCTACTCTAGGAATCATCTACTCTACGGAGCGGCGCCCGCGTCCCACATCCCCACAGCGCATCCGCGTCCTCTCCCCCCTCTCTCCTCTAGGAATCCTTTACTCTACGGAGCGGCTCCGGCGTCCCACATCCCGACAGCGCATGCGCGTCCTCTCTCCTCTAGGAATCCTCTACTCTACGGAGCTGCTCCCGCGTCCCACACCCCCACAGCGCATGCACGTCCCCTGCCCATCTCTCTCCTCTCCTACGATCCCCCCCCGTCCTTTCCTCTAGGAATCATATACGCAGCGGCGGGCATGACAGGTGGTGTGACAGCTGCATACTCCGCTGGGGGCGCCACGGTAGTTCCGCGGTATGAAAATAACGGAGCGCGCGCGCCTCATTCTCTCCTGTGCAGCGCCGCGATGAGCGCCCGGACCGCTGCCGCGAAATGAGAGCGGCGACGTTCCTCCCGCTCAAGCTAATTATCTCCCCCGCTGCTTCGCATCCACACATGGCTCCCTTTTAGCGGGAGATGTTTTTGCCACCTGATCGCGTTCATTTTGCTGACGTGTTTCTCTGACGGAAATACGTCATGAGCCTTCGTGGACCTCGGCTGGAACACTTTCGCGTTAAAAAATCCTTTGTTCTAAAGGACATCTTACCCATGACTTCTACGTGGCAAGAAGGTGTTCTACGACAGAGCGGCATAGGTCGGCAAAATAAATGGAGCTCACTCAGACTCACTCAATAAATATATTTTTCGCTTAGGACTCACTCGGACTCAGACTCACCAAACGTTTGCTGAAGCAGACTCACTTGGACTCGGACTCATGAAATTTCTCTTCAACCAAACTCACTCGGACTCAGATTCACCGGTGTTTTCGTCATCCAGACTCACTCGGACTCAGACTCACTAAACATTTCCTCAAGTGGACTCACTCGGACTCAGACTCATGAATATTTTCGTCGACCTGACTCACTCGGACTCAGACTCACCAAAATTTTCCTCAAGCGGACTCACTCGGACTCAGACTCACCAAAATATAACTCAGCCGGACTCTTCGGACTCAGACTCACCAAAATATTACTCTGCCCGACTCACTCAGACTCAGACACACGAAAATATAACGAAAATATAACTCAGCCGGACTCACTCACCAAAATATTTGTCAGCCGGACTCAGTCGGACTCAGACTCACCAAAATTCTCCTGAAGCGGACTCACTCGCGGACTCACAGACTCGCCTAACTTTTTCTCAACCAGACGTACTCGGACTAAAAATGAGCAATATTCGATTTGGCCCGGCTCATCCAATAAATGTCGAAGGAGCGCCATAAAAACAGCTTATGTAGAATAACACATGTAAAGGGTTCACAAGTGCCAGGAAACCTTCAAAATATATATGTATGATAGCTTTCAACACAGAAAAAGAAGTTATTTTCCGTGCATCGCAATGTCTATCGTAAAGAGAAAATCAACATTACACGCGATTTTTGCAATATTAAGAATGTTTTCTTTAAATATAAGAATGGGTATACCGACCTTCGAGGAACATAAGTTTTTCATTCCTGTTACATTTGAAATGCGCTCTGCGCACGCGCCATTTGTTTTCAATGGGCGAGCGCGTACGTGCGTTTTTGGCAGACCCAATTATAAATGACGTCCTTTCTTACGCTTTGCCGTTCGAAGGCCTAATCACGCTACTTGGGAACGAAGAAAGCTTGACATTACGTTATGGCGCTTTTCTAAACACGTTCATGAAACTGCCAATGGTCTTGCAGTCGATTTACCACTCATTGACAATGCGAAAAAGAAAATAATATGAGGCGGCCATGTTTTGCAGAATCGAGCTCACCACCCTTGAAAAATTTTGGAAACATGGCTTTATAGGGTGCATTGTTCTGCCTCTCTAAAGTTTCAAAAACACCTGCCACGATAGTCTAGTGGTTGTGGTGCTTGACTGCTCACCCGAAGATCACGGCATCGAATCCCGGCCGCATTTTCGATGGATGCCGAAACGCTTGAGCCATGTGTGCTTATATTTTGGCGCACGTAATGAACCCCAGGTAGCCAATATTTCCGTAGCCTTCGACTACGGCGCCCCTCATAATCACATCATGGTTCTCGGACGTTAAACGCCAATAATTATTATACTAGTGTTTCGAATTATAGAAATGGTAAGTTCGGTTTTAGTCGATGTCATGCTTTCGCAAAGTGATTGCGGATAATATAGGTTCGTATTTTACGTCGCAAATCCAAGATGTGGTTGTCAGAGACGCCGTAGTGGAGGGCTCCAGATATTTCGACCACCCAGGGTTCTTCAACGTGCATCTTAATCTGAGTACACGGGTTGTGACTGCGTTTGTTTCTAGCAAAATATTTTTCGGAGCCGGCTAAGAACCAGTTGTAACTGTTAGTGACTACTCTATCTCGTGGATAATGGTAAAGAGTCGTATCAGTACCACGCTGGATACGGACACAAGGCAAAAAGGAACGTGCATAGGCGCGCCGATGAGAGCCGGCCAGTTTGTTCAAAGGTATGGTCAAAGCTTTTTGCATAGTCTGGGTAGCCGGCTAAGAACCAGTTGTAACTGTTAGTGACTACTCTATCTCGTGGATAATGGTAAAGAGTCGTATCAGTACCACGATGGATACGGACACAAGGCAAAAAGGAACGTGCATAGGCGCGCCGATGAGAGCCGGCCAGTGTTTTCAAAGGTATGGTCGAAGCTTTTCGCATGGTCTGATACAGACCATGCAAAACGAGGTGGCAATTTTCTCAAGCCGATTGCAAGAATGCCGTATTGAAAGGTGGGTACGCGGCCGCCGCTTCACAGTGATCCTACTAGTCCCCAGAAAGAACAGGAATATTCATTTCTAAGAAAAAAAAAGTCACTGGACAAGGCCCTGAACTGACAACTAGAGGGTTTACTACAAACCAGACGCAATAAAGTCACATACCTAACCCTGCGCTATTAGCAATTTTATTTCTTTTTATTCTCACTGCGTCACTATTATATCTATCCTTAATAACTTATTATTTGTATTGTTTTTTACTTCGATGTAACTGCTACTCTCTTACACATTCTCAAATGCACAGCTCCCCTCTGTAATTCCTTCGGGCCTTCAGGGTACTATTAAATAAATAAATAATTGAGGAACCTATTTTCAGCGGGTAAATGGGGCAGCGGAGGTTGCCATAACGTACTGTTTTTCTTTGCAGAATGACAGACTGATGGGCAATTGGTGTGGGTTCATAATGACATCTAGTGATTCATGAAACATATGAGAAATGCGCTAATTTGTCTCCCGTGAGGGGACACTGCTCAGTGACTTATGATCGAAAGCCAGTGCTACAACAAATACAAAATGAGTGACATGAAGGCAGTACATGCGCTTTTTTTTCATTCCTGCTTCAAAGCCTACATTCTCGAAAGATGCAGGGAGGGGGGTAAGGGATGGAGAGCAGTGCTCGAGTCTCATATATATATGAGACCGCTCCTTATCTTCATACCAGCGAATACTCCTCTCCCCCGCACCCTCTATCTTTCCCATTGAAGTTCTGAAACAAAATTTTGAAGGCTAGATAACATGTGGGATAGCTTTGTGTACACACACGGGCATCATCTACGAAATATCACCAGATAATATAGCCTAGGACGTACCTAAAATCGATTTTAAAGTTCCTATCGCACTACTGCAGCTAAACGGGCCTTCGTTTATTGTGTAAACAACCAACCACCCGCTGTGTCACGAGTTGAAATATAAAACTCCAACCAAAATCACCAATCGTCGCCACAGCAGCGGATAGAAGAACGGAAGACAATAATTCGTGACCTCTACACCAACGGCTACACAAAGGCGTTTATTCGCAGAGCCCTCCGTAAGAGAAAAGACAGGGGCAACGACGCCGTGGGTCGGTCCCCTACATTGAGGGCGCCAGCGAAGCAATAGCCCGTATACTAAGAAAGGCAGGGGTCGACCTTTCCCAGAAGCCATCCACCACCATCGGCAGTTTCATCCCTCGGCCCAAAGACAGCGCATCTGTGGAAAAAGCGCAGGGCGTCGTGTACCGGATCACGTGCGCAGACTGCCCCGCTTCCTACATTGAGGAAACCAAGAACTTCCATGAAAGAATGCGGCAGCACAAGAATGACCTCCGTCACTTGAACAGCGGACGGACCGAAGTGACAGAGCACTGCCAGCGGTTTGACCGCCATACCAGTCCCGACGGCGCTGTGATTTTGGAAAAAAAAAAGGAACCTTCGCCGGCGGCCCCTCCTCGAATCCTGCTACATTGAGCAGACAGCGGGAAACATCAACCACACCATGGGGGGCACTGCCCTCCCTCTACTGCCAGGGCTTGCGACGACTCACAGCAAACAATCACGCCTGGCAAGAAGGCGTTGCACATCTCGGGCCTTCTCACCCCTGAACAAGAAGCCGATCAAGCTTCGAAACGTCGCGGTTTCTTGAAATAAATTTTGGCTGGAGTTTTCTCTTTTCTCCAGTTTTCTGTTATCCCAACCAGACAGACTTCTGCCAAATGTTCACTTTTGAAATAATAGAGATATTTGTTTTGCAGGCCCCAAGCCTAGAGTGTCGAGCTCGTTGCTTCGTTTTGTACTTTCCTTGCATTCCTTGGGGGGGGGGGGGGGAATTAGGAGCTCGAAAGCAAAATACGAGAAACGAGCCTGGGAAACGGCCGTGCCATGAAGCTTTTTGCCGTGTGGCTTGGACGAACACAATGACGGCTGAGGGACCACCGAAAGTGCTTCGGCGCGTCGCCGCTGACTATGAATGGAAAGGTGTTTGAATAGGAAAGAAAAGAAAAATACGAAGAAAAAAAACGGGTTTTGCTTGAGTCGGCAAGGACTGAACTGCAGGCGTGCTGGGAAAATATGGCAGCAATATCTCCCAAAGAGAGTCTAGAATTTGAAAAAAGTCATTAAAGTTTAAAAGCTCCTTGAATTGCCGAGAGGTAACAGAATTCTTTGACCACATTACAGCCCGAAGAAATTTGTTTTTGCAAGTGATGAAGCGTTGCGTATGGCATGAATGGTGCGTTTCTACCCCTTCCTCCTTGAAATCCGGTCGCTACAATTTTCGAGGTATCACGGGGGCAAACTTTACCTAACCACTTTAAATAACGAAGCCGCTGTTTAATTGGTAGCGAATGACATGACGAAAGCCGATGGTCTGTGTCGTCGCTGCATTTTTAACAAAGCTTGAAATTCGGCGAGATGGTGCATAGCTACTGGGAAATTTTGTAGCACTGTACAATGCATTCACAAGGCATTCAAAAGCGCCCGTCCTGTCTCTCTCGTACTTGTGAATGTCTTGTTTGGCGCTCGAAAATTTCCCAATTGCCACATTTATTCATGAAAAAACCGAAGCGACATCTAAAGACACAAGCGGTTCATTGCAACAGAGAGCGAAAGGGCGCTCGATGCTCGCGAATCGTGCTGCTTTGTCGTATTTGGATCCACATGGATGATGAAGCTCGAACATTGCACTCATTCTCCGTTGATTAGGTACACAAGTGTAGATCAAACTCAATGTGGATCACGATGTCGCTAAATAAAAGTGGCCTGGAGTTGTACATGGGCCAGAACATGCTGCACAGCCCACTTACATGCCCTCGTATATGAGGGCATGGACAGCTTGATAATTTGAAAAATAATTTCTAGGGCTTTACATGACGCCATAAAAGGAGGCTATAAATATTTGTAACCATAGGTCGGCAAAATAAATGGAGCCCATGCAGACTCACTCAATAAAAGTTTTTCGCTTAGCACTCACTAGGACGCAGACTAACCAAAATTCTGCTGATGCGAACTCACTCGGACGCAGACTCCTCAATATTTTCTTCAACTGGACTCACTCGGACTCAGACTCACCAAAATTTTGCTGAAGCGAACTCACTCGGACTCAGACTCATTAATGTTTTCTTCAACTGGACTCACTCGGACTCAGACTCACCAAAATTTTGCTGAAGCAGACTCACTCGGACTCAGACTCACCGGCGTTTTCGTCATCTAGACTCACTCGGACTCAGACTCACTAAACTTTTCCTCAAACGGACTCACTCGGACACAGACTCATGAATATTTTCGTCAACCTGACTCACTCGGACTCAGACTCACCAAAATTTTCCTCAAGCGGACTCAGACTCACCTAAATATAACTCAGCCGGACTCACTCGGACTCAGACTCACCTAACTATAATTCAGCCGGACTCACTCAGACTCAGACTCACGCCTCAATCTGAGTCTGAGTGAGTCTGAGTGAGTCGACTCATGAGTGAGTTTGCCGACCTATGCAGAGCGGCGCCTGTGCTTAAAACTGTTTCTAAAAAAAAAAAACTATACAACCCTATCGCAGAAAACAGCGTTTCCAATGTCTCCGAGTGCGTTTCAGCGCGCTCAGTGACAGTAGAAACGCTGTAGTGTGTCCCAGTGTACTACAGCGTGCTGGGAGCCACTGGGACACACTGTACAGCGTGGCCAGTGTCGCCCAGTGCGCTGAAACGCACTGGGACCCACTGTACCGAAAATTTACCGAATGTTTTCAGAATGTTATTCTATTCAGTGTACTAAACATATATATCTTTAGTTTTAGTTAGGCGACGGATGTGCGTGTACGCTAAAGCAATCAGCTGTCGAGCGCGCGGGTGCGCTTTCCCTGAAGTGTGATCGAGTGTCGTCAATGTAGTTTATAAACCGCATCAAAAGAACTCATCATTCGCAACACAACATGACAGTAGTATTATTCTGATAATCAAGATCAACCTACTCTAGCAGTGAGTCGTTCCGGCTCGTACCGCAGGAAGCGGCACGTCACCGGCAGCACTTAGCCGCTGCAACGCCCAATCTTGGCGTTTTTAGCTTCTGATTTGTGTTGTCGAAGGTGCAAATATGACCTCGTTTGGGTCAGTCATGATCGAAACTACATTTTAATGGTTATTATACTTTTCGTAATTGACTATCCACGATCTTCACATCGACCGTGGCTAGCTAAGTACGGCCCTAAGCTTATAATGGTAGTTTCGGATAGAGTGAACTACTGCGGCTGTAGTACGCGGAACGTGAACAAGGAGGACAGAAAATATTTCCAAATGGATGACGACAACTGCAGTGTTCAGTGAGCAGTAAAGATGCACGATGTTTTCTGCATTTAGCGAGACGCGAAGTATATTGCCGCAACACATCAGCGATTACGCTAATAGGTTTTGCGGGAAAACGAGCCAGATAGACGTTCTGATCCAAGGCAGCCCATCACAACCAACTAACAATCTCCTATTTTGTTAGCGAGACCACGAAAAGACTAAAACCTGCATTTCTGAGAGATAAAAAGTAAACATTGGATAGCGGAGTTAGATATAACACGAAGAAACAGTACTTACAAACGCATCGTTCAAGTGTGGCGTAGCAATTGACGTGTCGGACTCAGGATGTATAGTGCGTCGAGGTGGTGGGTTCGACATCCACGCGCGCGGTTTTTTAAAATTTTTTTTCGCAATGCTCGTGTTTCAGCCTTAATTACGATGTGGACATGACCAAAATTTTTAAAAACAATTTGAGAGCCCGATTTCGGCCCATAACGGGTGTCCCAGTGTGCAGTGCGCCAGCGTGCCTCGTGCAGCGTGCCAGTCCCAGTATCCAGCGCCACACTGGTCCAGTAATCAGGTATGGCTCTGGAACAGTGCCACTGGGTTTTTCGATAGGGAAATGAGTTCCAGTGCAACGATATGTCCTTAACACATGTAGTGTGGCGTGGCACAAGCGTGGAATAGCACCAGGCATAAAAACATTTCAATTGGGAACGGAGTGGTTGGTTTAAAGGAACACCTATTTAAAACCGACAAAGAACTATAAACATCAATATGAGCAACAGAATCAACAAAGTGTGCAGGCGCGTGTTTAGCCTTACGGACGCTTGGTAGGCACTTCGCCCATTCCCAAGGCGAAGAATTATGGCGTAGCAGGGACTTCGCAATTTAACTTGCATTAGGCATAAGCCGCAGAACTGCATAGTTTGAGACGGCCAATTTTAGGTGCACAGACGTTTCTTTCCTTGTGTAGCGCTTGAGGTGTCCACCGAAACGCGATTTCAGGCTAGCGATTGAGAAGGCGATGCGAAAGGGGCTGATTAGGCGATGGCGTTGTATTCTTGACGCCGAAGCTCAAGTTTCATCCAGGTTTTTTCTTCACACATCACCACACCATGAAGAAAGAAGCGCTATCTTTATCACAGCTACGGGACGAAACAAAAGATGTCCCGCTCTTGCTTTCTAATTAATATTTTAGGGGCGAAGCTCCTTACGGTGTGGGTCTGTCCCTCCTCTGTAGTTGTCGTAGTACTAGTAGTAGTAGGTAGGTAGGTAGGTAGGTAGCCACGTGTAGTGGAATGTACCCACTCCACGTGATAAAGATGACGATGACGCAGTATAGTGGAATGTACCCACTACACGTGATAACGATGAAGTATAAGCACGTTTCAGTGTAGTGGAATGTACCCACTACACGTGATAAAGATGACGATGACGCACTATAGTGGAATGTACTCACTACACGTGATAACGATGAAGTATAAGCGCGTTCCAGTATAGTAGATTGTACCCACTACACGTGATAACGATGACGATGACGCTGATGACCATGAAGTATAAGCGCGTTCCAGACCACACAATCTCTTTCTGCCATGGATGAAAACGATCGAGCTTCGGCCACTCATCATCATTCACTTCGTGGATATGGCGTAATTTTTTGTCCGTTTGGCGCAGCGCACTTGTAAGTGCTCTTCTATGAATCTGAAGTTATTTGTTGACAGTTTCTTACGGGGCTGATTGATACTACAGCTGACGCGCAGACGGAAAATTCGTTTAGGTATGTATAGTGGTTGGTCTTCATTTTTTACGCGAGAAAAAAGTAGGATTCCACATCATATTTCCCGAATGTACTTTTGCTGCACAAAATCGTTTTATCTGGAGAGCGTTTCGCTGATCAATTTTGTTGTAAAATACCATCCTGGAATATTTTTTACACACGGGAGAAAAAAAGGATAATAATCTACATAGACGTTACCGTTCGCGACTGAAATTAAAAGTTCGCGTTACCTGCGTGGCGAACAAGCTGTACCTGACCGTTCGTGCTCTCACCTTCAGTTTCACTTTTTCGTGTAACTTGTTCATGTCCACGGTGGTATTTTGCCAATTTTCTCGGTGTGACAAATCGTCGTACTACTCTGAAGGGGGGAGCGATGAGGAAGGTGACCAGGGAGCAGCTCTAGTATGGTGATCGCCTCTATTCAGATTACTTCTGAGAAAGGTCCCACACCGGCACGGCCAATAGAAAACAGCTGTGGTCGACTGTTCCAACAGTT
>JALIZH010030204.1:0-227214 GCA_030522465.1 Rhipicephalus appendiculatus | reverse complement strand
TAAAAGACAAAAAAAAACAGAAACTCGTAAGCTAGTTGATAAAGCGGCAAGCATGAGCCGTTGTTCATAATAGTCCTACAAATGCAACTAAAATTTCCGCCATCAAAGTGCCAAGAAAGTAACAGAACTGAGATTTCTGCTTCAAGGAACAATACAGCATACTAATCATATTTGATAGCCAATGAAAGAAGCTAGCCATGGCAGCAAGAATAACAAACGGTGTCATACTAAAGAGGCTACAGTCGTATCTCCACAAACCATCTTACAGCCATGCACAGAGTAGCAAGACAACGTACTTTACCTTTTTTTTCTCGACAAAACAGAAAAGCGTCAATGAGACAACGACATCTCTGCCATGTCTGTCCAAAGTAAATTGCAAGTGTCATTATCAATTGCCAATACACAAATCGAACGAAAATTTGGTATAGAAACGGCGGAAAAATTTCATCCGGGAAGACTCATTGCATGAACACGTATCGCCTCATTTTGGAGTGTTAAGTAAAGGTGAACACTTACATGTCGAGGGAACACCTGCGGTGTATTCATCTGTGTTATAGAGAAAGAAATACCATCACTTTAGCACAGCACGTTAATGTATGTAGGCTAATTTATCGAGCGTAGAGCTACGTTTTAGGGCTACCTTTTTACACAAATCAGCGGAAAATTACATAGCTGTAATACCAGTGTTCTGGGTGAATCCTTACCTGTAATATCTTTCAAGCCACCATATATTTTCTCTTCTCTGGATCTAACAGTGAAAATACTTTTTAGGAATAACGTTGTGGGACCATTTACGATGAACGGGAGCGTTCGGGCTAGTTTTAGGGGCGAAGCTCCTTAGGGTGTGGGTCTGTCCCTCCTTTGTAGTATGTAGTAGTAGGTAGCCACTAGTGGGATGTACCCACTCCACTTGATAAAGATGACGATGACGCCTGATGAACATGAAGAATAAGCGCGTTCCAGTATAGTGGTATGTACGCACTACACTTGATAACGATGACGCTGATGAGGAAAACAAAATCAGGGGAACCCCCTCCTTGTGGTCCGTAGAGAAGGGTCGCTTAAGGGGAAAGTCGAAAATTTAATGCCGCCAACAATTAGGTGCTGGAAAAGTCAGTCTGTAGCATTCTCATTTCACTAGGACGACAGAAAATGATAAGCCAACGCATAACACACGATTACACGGAATACACATTAGAGAATGCAACAACACTGTCGATGTAATCAAGACAAATTGCGGGCACAAAAAACCCAGGAAGAGCCCTGAATGCAAAATAATAAATTTTCTATAATTATCGTGCTTCTACCCGAGCTGGTCTAAGATATGTTCTGAGAAGAATATAAACAAAATGGATCTCCTAAGTGTACAGCCAATTATTCTCATTGTTGGAGGAATGAACTTATGCACTAGCACTGCATCTCTGAACCAGCTTTCGTACTCATAGGCGATCGTTATTACAATTAACTTAGACAATTATTTCTAAAATAAAAGACAGAAAAAAACAGAAACTCGTAAGCAAGTTGATACAGCGGCAAGCATGAGCCGTTGTTCAATATAGTCCTACAAATGCAACTAAATTTTCCGCCATCAAAGTACCAAGAAAGTAACAGAACTGAGATTTCTGCTTCAAGGAACAACACAGCATACTCATCATATTTAATAGCCAATGAAAGAAGCTAGCCATGGCAGCAAGAATAACAAATGGTGTCATACTAAAGAGGCTACAGTCATATCTCCACACACCATCTTACAGCCATGCACAGAGTAACAAGACAACGTACTTTACCTTTTTTTTTCTCGACAAAACAGAAAAGCGTCAATGAGACAACGACATCTCTGCCTTGTCTGTCAAAGTAAATTGCAAGTGTCATTATCAATTGCCAATACACAAATCGAACGAAAATTTGGTATAGAAACGGCGGAAAAATTTCATCCGGGAAGACTCATTGCATGAACACGTATCGCCTCATTTTGGAGTGTTAAGAAATGATGAACACTTACATGTCGAGGGAACACCTGCGGTGTATTCATCTGTGTTATAGAGAAAGAAATACCATCACTTTAGCACAGCACGTTAACCCTCTATTGCATGGCGTCCCATATTTGGCACATACCGATTAACATTTTTTATAGCGGGCGCAGGAGGACCAGTGGAGAATGTGACACAGAGTAATCCTAATAGTTACGCGCACTAAATATACAAAAAGCGCTGCCATCCCTAGAGCAGTATGAAATCTAGACATCAAATAGATTTCACCGCGCACGTGCAAGCTCGGATCATGAACAACACTGACTGCTATATTTTTCTTGCAACCATTTTCTCGTTGCTGAAGCAAGAAAAAATTATTTAGGCATATCTCGCGGCTTTGAAAACTCACGCTCATTAAGGCTCTTCTCAATTCCGTTTCCCACTACGTTACAAAGTCGGAAATTGGTATGTGCCTTATTTGGCACAGTATGCATGTGACTGATGAAATGTGCAATATGATGCCATCTATGTTTTGTTGCACAGTGCAAATACAAACAAAAAGAAATCCTCTGAGATCACGCAGCACAGCTCGTTTTTGCCATATTTCAGTTGTAGGCGCAGGTTTTGAGATGCTTCACGAAAATATCCAGTGTCAGCAGCAGTACCTGGCAATTTTTTGTTACATTATTGGCGTGGGTGCACGAAAAAAATATGTGAAGTCTAACCAGTGCGCGGCGATATTTAGCTTTTACGATTTGTAGGCAACTGACGCTCCCAACCACAAGTCAGCGGTTGGAAATTCGGGCAGGAAAGTACAGCAAGGCGGCACCATGCGAAGAGCCAAACGTGTAAGCGGCCATCTTGCACGTAGATGTCGGCAGTCGGATGCACTAACAAAAATGTTCAATTATGCCTGAACACAGGAAGCAATTGCTTTGCTTTATTCCACAAATCAAGCTAAAAAGACCGCAATCAGTGAGAATTTGTTTTTCAGCCATGGCAGCAATTTTGCTCGCCCACTTGCATAGTGTGCCATATTTGGCACAAACTTTTATCTTCATTATTACAGTCACAATAAATCTGAAAATTTTTGTACATGTTATTCTTCATGTAGTTAATGATAAAAAATGATCAAATAATTTTTCAATTGATTTTCTCATAATTCATGCAATTGAGGGTTAAAGTATGTATGCTAATTTATCGAGCGTAGAGCTACGTTTTAGGGCTACCTTTTTACGCAAATCAGCGGAAAATTACATAGCTGTAATACCAGTGTTCTGGGTGAATCCTTACTTGTAATATCTTTCAAGCCACCATGTATTTTCTCTTCTCTGGATCTAACAGTGAAAATACTTTTTAGAAATAACGTTGTGGGACCATTTACGATGAACGGGAGGGTTCGGGCTGGTTTTAGGGGCGAAGCTCCTTAGGGTGTGGGTCTGTCCCTCCTTTGTAGTATGTAGTAGTAGGTAGCCACTAGTGGGATGTACCCACTCCACGTGATAAAGATGACGATGACGCCTGATGAACATGAAGAACAAGCGCGTTCCAGTATAGTGGTATGTACCCACTACACTTGATAACGATGACGCTGATGAGGAAAACAAAATCAGGGGAACCCCCTCCTTGTGGTCCGTAGAGAAGGGTCGCTTAAGGGCAAAGTCGAAATTTAATGCCGCCAACAATTAGGTGCTGCAAAAGTCAGTCTGTAGCATTCTCATTTCACTAGGACGACAGAAAATGATAAGCCAACGCATAACACACGATTACACGGAATACACATTAGAGAATGCAACAACACTGTCTATGTCAACAAGACAAATTGCGGGCACAAAAAACCCAGGAAGAGCCCTGAATGCAAAATAATAAATTTTCTATAATTATCCCGCTTCTACCCGAGCTGGTCTGAGATATGTTCTGAGAAAAATATGAACAAAATGGATCTCCTAAATGTACAGCCAATTATTCTCATTGTTGGAGGAATGAACTTATGCACTAGCACTGCATCTCTGAACCAGCTTTCGTACTCATAGGCGATCGTTATTACAATTAACTTAGACATTATTTCTAAAATAAAAGACAAAAAAAACAGAAACTCGTAAGCTAGTTGATACAGCGGCAAGCATGAGCCGTTGTTCATAATGGTCCTACAAATGCAACTAAAATTTCCGCCATCAAAGTGCCAAGAAGTAACAGAACTGAGATTTCTGCTTCAAGGAACAATACAGCATACTAATCATATTTAATAGCCAATGAAAGAAGCTAGCCATGGCAGCAAGAATAACAAACGGTGTCATACTAAAGAGGCTACAGTCATATCTCCACAAACCATCTTACAGCCATGCACAGAGTAGCAAGACAACGTACTTTACCTTTTAGGGGCGAAGCTCCTCTTAGTCTAACCTTGTCAGGCGTAACGCGTAACCCCCCAGTATCGCCTGCCATCTCGGAGGCCATGATAAGAGATGACCATTTCTCGTCTCATTTCCTAGATGGCGTTACTCTGCCGCTACTCTCCGAATTGCCGCTACTCTCCGATTGGCTGCTGCGCGCGCTTTGCCTGAGTGCGCGGCGATCGAGTGCCTCTCTCAGTCTCCTGGATCGTCGCCGTACGTGTCGAATCGTTTGGTGGGGCATGGACGAAGCGAAGCAGCGGGCGCGGAGTGCCGCCGCTTCTCGGGCTCGCCTTTCGGGGTCCGCTGCTCTCGCTGCTCGGAGTGCACGTTGGCGCCGCTAGCTGTGCACTTCTCCGACCACAATTGCGTAATATATAAAGGTAACTTGAAATCTCAATAAAAGTTTTCTTCACCGTACCTCACGTGTTTGCATGATAATTTTATCGGGCGAACTTCTCGGAGGGTTAACGGCATCAACCATAACCTCTCAAGCTTCGCCCACCTCACCATCGATTCACCTCGTGGATATGCTGTGATTTTTTTTTCTCGACAAAACAGAAAAGCGTCAATGAGACAACGACATCTCTGCCATGTCTGTCAAAGTAAATTTCAAGTGTCATTATCAATTGCCAATACACAAATCGAACGAAAATTTGGTATAGAAACGGCGGAAAAATTTCATCCGGGAGAAGACTCATTGCATGAACACGTATCGCCTCATTTTGGAGTGTTAAGTAAAGGCGAACACTTACATGTCGAGGGAGCACCTGCGGTGTATTCATCTGTGTTATAGAGAAAGAAATACCATCACTTTAGCACAGCAGGTTATTGTATGTAGGCTACTTTATCGAGCGTAGCGCAACGTTTTAGGGCTACCTTTTTACACAAATCAGCGGAAAATTACATAGCTGTAATACAAGTGTTCCGGGTGAATCCTTACCTGTAATATCTTTCAAGCCACCATATATTTTCTTTTTTCTGGATCTAACAGTGAAAATACTTTTTAAGAATAACGTTGTGAGACCATTTACGATGAACGGGAGCGTTCGGGCTAGTTTTAGGGGCGAAGCTCCTTAGGGTGTGGGTCTGTCCCTCCTTTGCAGTATGTAGTAGTAGGTAGCCACTAGTGGGATGTACCCACTCCACGTGATAAAGATGACGATGACGCCTGATGAACATGAAGAAAAAGTCAGTTTCACCGCAAGGGTGAAGCAGTGAATGCGATAGCAAAAAATTGTAATGTTTACGAAGTGAGGCTGGCAGCTAACTCTTTTTGGATCCGATCTCACGCAACTCTAGAAAACGCTTGTTTAAGAGAATTCTCTTCGCGTTGAAAGCGCAGCACGTAGAAGGGTACGCCGGCCCGGCCGCCGAGAAGGGGAGATGAGAAGGGGAGATAAAGGGCGCGCCCGCGCCCGCGCTCGTAAAATCGAACGTCGCCCCCCCCCCCCAGCCCGCTGTCGGCCGCCGAGAAGGGGAGACAACGCGCGCGCCCCCGCTCGTAAAATCGAAGGTCGCTCGAGGGACCCCCCCCCTCCTCGCGTCTTTTCACGCTCACGAACGACGGGCGGGCCCGGGTATATATACACATATACATATACGGCAAATGACGCCGACGCCGACGGCGAAAACCAGCCGCGAGTGTCCATATAATTGCTATCGCAATAATAAGCGCGTTCCAGTATAGTGGTATGTACCCACTACACTTGATTACGATGACACTGATGAGGAGAACAAAATCAGGGGAACCCCCTCCTTGTGGTCCGTAGAGAAGGGTCGCTTAACCCATTAAGGACTACGAAAGAACTACTGGTGCGATTTTATTGAAATTTTGCTTATTTAATTAACCACAACAGATAACCACACGTGCAAATTTTCATAGAGTTACGTGCGTTCCTTCAGGAGTTATGATACTGTACTATAAAAAGTACGCTGGGCCTTCGTGATAGCAACGGGCAAGGTGACTTGATGCAAGAATGGCGAGTACGCTGGGCCCTTGTGAAGCAAATAACAAAGTTATCTTGGCCCATGCCACTTAATCAAGGACCAGTGCTTTAGGGAAAGCGTAACGTCACGCTTTCCGCCACACGATTTCGATGTATTTTGGCAGAATTCTACTGTTTTGCCGGCTTCTTGTGAAAATGTCCGTATGGATAGAGGGTAATAGCAAGCGCAGTAGAATCTGGAGAGCTTTGATACTTCTCTTGGGTACAACAAAGCGCAGTCAATGTTTTGCTGTTATGCGACTAAACGACAATAGTCAACGCGTAGAGGGTCTGCTAAAACCTACAATGTGGTAGCAGACCCTTTATGCGTTGTCTGCGGCTATTTCGATCATCTAGGTAAATAGGGGCTGGTACCACTTTTTCTCAGTGATGAAAATTCTCTAGTCATTCGCAGCTTAATCGTAGAGCTCAAACCCCCCTCATGGCATTGTTACTGCGCATGAAGAAGGAAGACAGTGGCACTACGTTTTCTTTTCTTCTCAGTGAATGGTCACCACGATACAGAGCATAGTGACTCAACTGTGTAGCCTTTCGTCAGCATAACAATTATGCGCTTGTCTTTCCTATTTTCGAAACAAAGCTGCTTTCCTGAGTCAAAACAGAAGTTGTCTTACCCACGTTCCTATTATTCCATGTTTTTTATCGTTAGCAGAGAGCATCCATTCGTACCGTCGTCATTCCCCTCCTCCTCCTAAGTTTCCATGTTATGGTCAGAATCGCGAATTAAAACATCAAGAGGCTCTCGTATATTCACAGCGACATCTTTCGCAGCCTCATGAGTCTGAGATAACCGAAAAAACGTCATTCGTAACAAAAAAAAAAGCCTGTTGAATCTATGATGCAACGCGCATAGTTACATGTATGCTCCCACGAAGTCCCAGTGTACTAAATAAAGTACAGCAACATTTGATTACTCCTCACAGCAAAACTATGCCCTCTATAGGCTTCTCGCGCTTTGCAGGGATTGAATTGCTCTTCCTGAAGCAGAAACCGTCCGTTTTTTCAACATATAAAATGTGAAACTTCAAATTAATTTACAAAAAGTAGTACTGACCACGTGCGTTTAACAGGCTCTCAATTTCCTAAAGTTTGACGACTCATAAAACATAAAAAAACATAACCGAGCAATATTCCAAATTAGGATTTTCTTGCTGCAACCTTTGGCATCAGAAATTGTAATGAGCAAGATCAGAATATTCTGTTTTGTATTTTCTATGCGCGAAAAAAGGAAGTGTACTTTTTAAAGTACACTGGTCCCTAATGGGTTAAGGGCAAAGTCGAAATTTAATGCGGCCCAAAATTAGGTGCTGGAAAAGTCAGTCTGTAGCATTCTCATTTCACTAGGACGACAGAAAATGATAAGCCAACGCATAACACACGATTACACGGAATACAAATTAGAGAATGCAACACTGTCTATGTAATCAAGACAAATTACGCGCACAAAAAACCGAGGAAGAGCCCTGAATGCAAAATAATAAATTTTATATAATTATCGTGCTTCTACCCGAGCTGGTCTCAGATATGTTCTGAGAAAAATACAAACAAAATGGATCTCCTAAGTGTACAGCCAATTATTCTCATTGTTGGAGGAATTAACTTATGCACTAGCACTGCATCTCTGAACCAGCTTTTTGTACTCATAGGCGATCGTTATTACAATTAACTTAGACATTATTTCTAAAATAAAAGACAAAAAAAAAACAGTAACTCGTGAGCTAGTTGATACAGCGGCAAGCATGAGCCGTTGTTCATAATAGTCCTACAAATGCAACTAAAATTTCCGCCATAAAAGTGCCAAGAAGTAACATAACTGAGATTTTTGCTTCAAGGAACAATACAGCATACTAATCATATTTAATAGCCAATGAAAGAAGCTAGCCATGACAGCAAGAATAACAAACGGTGTCATACTAAAGAGGCTACAGTCGTATCTCCACAAACCATCTTACAGCCATGCACAGAGTAGCAAGACAACGTACTTTACCTTTTTTTTCTCGACAAAACAGAAAAGCGTCAATGAGACAACGCCATCTCTGCCATGTCTGTCAAAGTAAATTGCAAGTGTCATTATCAATTGCCAATACACAAATCGAACGAAAATTTGGTATAGAAACGGCGGAAAAATTTCATCCGGGAAGACTCATTCCATGAACACGTATCGCTTCATTTTGGAGTGTTAAGTAAAGGTGAACACTTACATGTCGAGGGAACACCTGCAGTGTATTCATCTGTGTTATAGAGAAAGAAATACCATCACTTTAGCACAGCACGTTAATGTATGTAGGCTAATTTATCGAGCGCAGAGCTACGTTTTAGGGCTACCTTTTTACACAAATCAGCGGAAAATTACATAGCTGTAATACCAGTGTTCTGGGTGAATCCTTACCTGTAATATCTTTCAAGCCACCATATATTTTCTCTTCTCTGGATCTAACAGTGAAAATACTTTTTAGGAATAACGTTGTGGGACCATTTACGATGAACGGGAGCGTTCGGGCTGGTTTTAGGGGCGAAGCTCCTTAGGGTGTGGGTCTGTCCCTCCTTTGTAGTATGTAGTAGTATGTAGCCACTAGTGGGATGTACCCACTCCACGTGATAAAGATGACGATGACGCCTGATGAACATGAAGAATAAGCGCGTTCCAGTATAGTGGTATGTACCCACTACACTTGATAACGATGACGCTGATGAGGAAAACAAAATCAGTTGAACCCCCCTCCTTGTGGTCCGTAGAGCTTTTGAAAAAAAATCATCATCTACCCTATATGTAAATAATAAAACATTTTGTATATACTTTATCAATATGTAAATAATGAAACATTGTGTATATACTGTATGTATAATCGCAACACACCCCCCGCGTTTGTGTGCCAGGTCTTTGTATGATGATCGAGTGGGCATAATTTACGGGGATTGACGGTTTACCAGATTACCTCCAGAGCTTCGCCCACTCATCATCATTCACGTCGTGGATATGGCGTGAATTTTTATTTTTACAACGCGAAAAACAAAACACGGACGAACGAAGAGAGGCTACAAGGACTAGCCTCTCTTCTGCTACGACAACTAAGATTTTATTTTCGATAATACACACGTTAATAGTGAAATAATTGCAAAAAGTGTGCAAGAAAAAAGCAAGAGACAAGTACTGCGCACACACAAAAAAAATTACACCATCTCCCGCTAAAGGGAACCATGTGTAGATGTGAAGCAGCGGGCGCTAACGCTTACCCTGGCGGCGGCGTTGACGCTGGCGCTCATCGCAGCGTTGCGCAGAAGAGAAAACTGGGGAGGCGCAAAGCAGGCAGTGATGGAGCGGTGTTTCCTACTGGAACATGCCAATCGCTGCTAATGGGCAATGAGAGAGAGAAGACTCCGACTGGACACAGAGACCCGCAGTCCGCTTTTAGTTAACGCGCACGCTGGGAATTTTTATTGTTCAACAACGCACGGGAGAAATCTCCCACCGGCACCACCTTGCAGGTCAAGATCCAGTGCCATACAGGTGGCCAGTGAACGGTTGTGCAGCGCGAGCAGTCGGTTTTTTCAACCAAGAAACTCGCTTGAGACGCTGCCTGCGTCGGCATCTTATTACGAGCGGGCAGCTGACTAATCATCCCTCGCATACCACCTGAAGGCATCAAGTCTGCCAGAACGAGACCCTCATTATGAATGAAGGAAAGAATTATAAACTTAAGGGCTCGTTTGCTTTGTTAAACACAGTATTAATGAGAACTAACAGAAGAGATGCCGAGGAAAGTATAGGGGAAGCTATTAGAAGTAATTGTAATGCGTTATTCGAAGGTCGCAGGTTCGGATCCTGCCGGTGGCAAGTTATCTTTTCGTCCACTTTCCTTTCTTCACATTTACATTACAATTACTTCTAATAGCTTCCCCTATACTTTCCTTGGCATCTTTGTCTGTTAGTTCTCATTAATACTGTGTTTGACAAAGAAAACGAGCCCTTAAGTTTATAATTCTTTCCTTCATTCATAACGAGGGTCTCGTTCTGGCAGACTTGATGCCTTCAGGTGGTATGCGAGGGATGATTAGTCAGCTGCCCGCTCGTAATAATATTACGTACTACGTGACGCCTACACCCAAAAAAGAGTGTTCCACACTCGCCGTAATGGCAACAGGCGGCGCTGACTGACGCTCCCACGTTTAAGTACACATATATACCCTATAAAGTGGACGGAGGGATGGCTGCCACCGTAGCTCGGTGGTAGAGCATCGGACGCGTTATTCGAAGGTCGCCGGGTCGGATCCTGCCGGTGGCAAGTTATCTTTTCGTCCACTTTCCTTTCTTCACATTTACATTACAATTACTTCTAATAGCTTCCCCTATACTTTCCTTGGCATCTTTGTCTGTTAGTTCACATTAATACTGTGTTTAACAAAGCAAACGAGCCCTTAAGTTTATAATTCTTTCCTTCATATTACGACTTGTCATTTATGTTGGTCATACAGTCACGCCACTCAATACCAAGTTTGGTGTATATCAAGCTAACGAAACGGCCGCGAGCGCGCCATGAGAGTGGCATTTAAATCATGTTGTTCATGACATGCACCTTATTAGTTGCATATTGCCACCTGTCATTTATGCTCGTCATACAGTCACGTCACTCAGTCCCAAATTTGGTGTATATCAAGCTAACGAAACGGCCGCGAGCGCGCTATGAGTGTGGCATGTAAATCATACTTTTCATGACAAGTTAATCATGATTTCCTGAATATGACCAGCCATTTATGTTCGTCATGCAGTCATGTAATGCCATTCCAAATTTGGTATAAATCCCATTAACAATACGGCCAGGAGAGCACAAAGTCGTAAGCGGCCAGATATGTAGATAGCTATATAGATACGCTCAAAGTCGCCGAAGTTCGCTAAGAAATGCTTCGCATTTAAAAAACTTGTGATAAAGTTAATGCATTGTATAACAGGTGCATCCACATAGAAGTGATAATCGAGCTCCTTCTTGTGTATATCGATGAAAAGTATGCTGACACATGTTTCACCCAACGAGAGCAATATCGGCCGCTTCTACAGTCTCCCTAGTAAGCATGTTTCTGCTTCAGCAGCCCACCGCGGTTTTATTGTAAGCAGAATGCTACGCTTGCGTGAACACTGCAGGATCCTGCGTAAGGTACAGTGGAGAATTGAGAGCGCAATGTAGTGGTTGTGGTTCAGTTCCTGCTAGTACAATGAGCAATAACTACTGTGGGAACAGCTATGTGTGGTTAAAATTGACCATTAGGATTTTCAAATCATACCAAAAAATTTGAGTGCGATGTTGTATACGCATAGTGTATATCCTGTCACATAAAGAAATATGTTGGTTTGGTTCGCAGAGAAGCGGACAATGGGCACAATATGACCCGTGGGGAAGTGTAACACAACCCACAAGCTGTGCCTGAGCTTTTAGATTGTGTTAAAGCTGTTTCCTTTTATTTCATCTTTTTTTTCCTGTAAAGAGCAATGTGGTCGCGCCAGATTAGAAACCTATTAATGAAACCTTTGATTGTGGTCTCTGTGGCTGACCGAATACGTGGTTGCAGTAGCATATATTGTGAGTCCAAAATTCGGGCTTTAACAGTGTTGTAAATATTCGAACAGCATTCGGGAAATGAATTCAACGCAGACTGCTCACTAAAATCAACAGTACTATCATAGGTAACTCGCATTGTGAAATCGGAAGGGCTGTCCATTTTGACTTATGTAAGGAACTTGAAGCTAAAACTCTTTTAGGCTGTTATGCGAGCTCTCCTGAGGGGAACCCTATTGCACGTACAAGCACTAGACATCAAATGATGCCACCCACTGCAATATCGAGAGCAATATTCAAAGGTGCACGAATTCAGTGTAAAATGACAATTCATACTGGACTTCAAGGAAGCGATGCGGTGTCTGCCAGTTTTCATTGCATATCATTTCTGTGCTGGTTGTAAACATGAACGAAGTGGAACAGTTAAAAATATGCTAATTGGGAATGAATCTGAGTGCAAATAATGTATTCAATATCGCTGATGCCAAATACGTGGGTTTCCTTTTGCAATGTAGATTGTGACGTAAATATTTTAATCTGTACCAAAAGTGACATATAATCAGCAAATACAAAATCGATGTTTAATTTCACTTTATGGAAACTCGAGCAGAAAGATAAAAATACCTAGGACCATTCAGCGCTCAGTGAAACTGACAAGTGGGTAACGGGCTATTCATTTACATTACATGCAACAATATTACCGAAGAAGCATAATAAAAGATAAAAAGGGATAGAACGAGCGTTATGCGAACAATATTCAGCACTTCAGTTGTTTCGTATTTTCGCCTTACTTTGTTTTCTTCGCATAATATGTAAAGGCGGAATTGTCGCGACTCGCCGAAATCGTTATGATACATCGGTTCAGTTGAATCGGCTTGCCTTGCTCCGCGTCTTACTGCCTTTCTCCTGCCCGCCAATACTACGTTTCTGCTTACCGTGCAACGAAAAAAAAAGCGGGCCATTTGCGATCATCAAGAGCTATCCAAAAGCACTGCCGTTCATGACTCGCCAACTACGTTCTCTTGGTCCATGTATGACAAGTTGGAAAATCCCGTAGGCAGAATAGTTGCGCGTCTTAAGTGGACATGGCGCGAACTTCAACACGCTGTTTAAACACAAAAAATATTCAGGACCATTCCGTTATAGGGAAATTGGGGACAAGCTAAGCTTGGCGTGTGCGTGCCTGACCACCTTTCTTTCTTTCTTTCTTTCTTTCTTTCTTTCTTTCTTTCTTTCTTTCTTTCTTTCTTTCTTTCTTTCTTTCTTTCTTTCTTTCTTTCTTTCTTTCTCTCTTTCTTTCTTTCTTTGTTCCTTTCTTTTCTCTTTCTTCCTTTCTCTCTTTCTTTCTGTCTTTCTTTCAACCTGAAGGGAAACGAAAACGTTGCAGTGCACACAAAATCCTTTCCTGTCACTTCCCTGCACGGTGGAAACGAAACGGCTATGTTTGGTTGCGGCAGTGAGGTGTGGGCCCAGTTGTCATCGTGACTAACGACTCGCCTTCCGAACACGGCGCCGGTATGTGAGGTCATGCTAATAATCATGGCGTAGGGCAGACACATAACAAAGAAATCCCCCAAAACAGGTGCTGCTTACACCTTCAATGGAAAAAAAAATGGCGGGAAACAGAATATTTACTGCTCCAAATGCGAAGGCGTGCAAGTGACATCAAGCTGGCTACAGGGGGGCGCTCGAAAGAGATAACCAATAAACTAAACGACCGAAAAAAAGCACGTTCTTCGGCAAACAAGACAAGCGACGTCTACCGCAGAGCATGTTTTTTTTTTTCGGTCATTCCTTTTACTTGTTAACTGTGTCTAGCGCCCCCATTAGCCTGCCGTATGTCACTTGTGCACATGTGCGTTAGGAACAGTATATATTGTTTCTCGTCAGTTATTCATTATAGTTGGAAGTGGCACCTATGCTGTGTGTTTCCGTCTTTGTTACGTGTATGTGCAATACACCATGATTATCACCAAGCTCCAACTAGCCCAAGAAGAAGTCCTGCAGAGTGAGGTCGTGCGTCCATATGAAGGCTGAGTTAAATCTGGTAAATTTGGAATGACAAGCGACCTCGATAAAAGATCAGATTGCTAAAACAGAAGCGGCTCATCGCCGAGGTGCCCGTGATTTAGAGAGCATCAGCTATTGCAAAACGGCGCACACAAATACGCATTTGAATAGCGGACCTTCAAAGGCACACGATGCCCCTGGTTTCCCGCGTAAACGAGCACGGCCACCGAAATCTGCTACTCACGAGAATCTTCGCTTGAAAAACAGTATCATAATGGGCAGCGTACCGATTGCACTAACCTCAATAATAAGACCTGCGCCCTGCGGCTGCGCTTAGCCACCAACCTCAACAGAACTCCGGAAAATTTGATAAGTCCTGCTCACCCATGCTTGATGTCGGACCGTTCAAACCGTTAGAGAAAGATTCTCAGGAAGCGGCGACCGTTTGCGCAGCAGCAGTGACAGCCTTCTTCTTCGTCTTCTACAAAGAGAACACAGAGCACGCGCAAGCTACCTATGCGTGGATGTTCCTTCAAAACTCCTGAAGTGGACTCGATTGTGAAGGTGGTACTGGTTATATTATATATTATTATTAGGTGTGTGAGAGGATTCAACAGTGCATTTATTTTATTGTGTGCACATGATTACTCACCTATGGAAGCTATTGAAAATATATCCACGATATGAACTGGTGTATTCCACCATCGGTCATTATGGTAGATTATCGTGTTGGAATATGGCGGCATATGGTTTATGCTGGCGTATGATGCAGGCTGGAGAATAACGGAGCGCAAAACGGCTATACAGCATCAGGACCATCCTGCCTAGCTTCCACAAATAAATAATTGTATAGAAGGCGATGTAGAAAGCATCCGCACAGAAAACAGAAAATACGCCTAGATACAGGACACAAGAAGGAAGAAGGGGACAGGACAATTTCTAATCAAGATCGTGAATATAGAGTCTTATCTGAACAATAATTGCACTCTTCCCGTTTTTATGTACTGCTCTTCGTTTTGTTATTAATATTTATTAGTTGAAATGTAAAAAAAAGTTCATATAATCAATTCTTGGTCAATCCCCTTTAGAAGGTATGAGCCATGATAGAGGCATTATCTTCATCATCATCAAGATCATCAGCGCAGGGATTTCCGCTGGTCCCGTCCACAATTCTTTCTTCCTGTGTCCTCTATCTAGGCGTAGTTTTATGTTTTCCATGTCTTACGCACCAGCCCCCCCCTCCCCCCCCCGTCGTAAACTCCTTTATCATTAGTACAAAAAAAGAAAAATCCGTATTAAAAAAAGAAAAAAAAACCTTCCGCAACTCGGAGTAGCACGTGGCAGCTATGTTCGGATCCCGAGCCGAGCACTTTACCACTGCGCCACGCATACACATGTTTTAGTTCCTTTTTTGCGTTTGTAAAATGACGATCGAGTCAACATCTTTCTATGTCACATACTCGAGAGAGACGCTATCTTCGCCTTCTACTAAAATATACGTATTTATGAAGCACAACAAACTGCTGCCGATAACGAATGACATATCAATAATGGCAACCGCGATAACTTTCAATTTCAAGGCTTGGACGGATGCGTTCCTTCGTGGACCTCACTTCATGCAAAAGGGCTGCAGTCAACGTTGACAGCAGGCTCTCCGGGTAGCCGCTCTTTTTATCCTCTGCACTTGCGACGCCTCGCTGCTCTCCATCAAGTGGCGGCAGGAACGAACAAGGGCACTTCTCAGGGCTAGACAAGCAATGGCCCGTTTCACAATGTTGGAGTTGTTAGAGGAATATGGTAGAAGGAGCTTCTTCGAGCGTAGTGCGCACGACCAGAAGGTATGGTATCGGCCGAAGTGGATTTCCATGTAAAGGAAGCGGATCTTGCCTTCAACAGGTACCTTCCGGGTGAAGCTAATGCCTGGAAAACAAGACCGGAACATGCTGAATACTCTTTCCTCTTGACTTAAGGTCCCCTCAGGTTTGGCCTTGAATATCACCATAAATTCATCTACATATTGGAAGATCCTGGCCCAGCCGTAGGGCTCAAGCATCTCCTCCAGCTTGCCATTAATGTGTCGGAAGGTCGCTCAACACGGGTGCGGTCTGCAAGCCGATGCAAACGCCATTCCTCTGCGGATACATCCTTCCATTGTGTTTTACCGCCGTGGACCGAACGTACATCAGCAGCAATTCTTCGAACCTGGAGACGCTGGTACCTATGTCGTTCTGAAAGCGTAGGACTCCGTGCTCTTCTATGCCTTTCCTCACGACTCTGACGAGGTACTCTTGCGGCAGAGCGTAGAACAGGTCTTTGGTATCCACTGAGAACACCTGCGTACCTGCGGGGCCAGACCTAGTTAGAAAGTTCGAGACCTCAGACGCCCAGTGGACAATGTACGGGTCCTTTACACCAAGAAGCTTCGAACACTTCACTAGGAAGCCTGCAACCAACCTTTGCCAAGAACCAGTTTCGGAGGCGATCACACGGAAAAGATGACCTCCGGTGTGTGTCTTGGCCGAGAAGAACGCCTTCAGACACAGGACTTTCGAGTACTTCAGTGACGCTGCAAACTTTTGTAGACCCGCTTCTTCACTTGCCTCGACAGCCAACTTTCTAGCTTTTGATGGGTGAAAGTCTTCTGCCAAATTGAAGTTTTTGCTGAGGGCTCTGTCGGCTAAAAGTTCGCACTTGTCTGGATGGACCACAAGAAAGGCTCCCTCCTTGTCTGCCTGCACAACCTTGAAGTTTTTTTTCTGTAGCGTCGAAACAATTTCGCGCAGGTTAATGCGTCCTGAGCCTGCAAGTTTAGACGGTAGGGCCACGGCCGCTGGATAAAAGAAGGTGCGGCCTGTTGCATGCCTCCGAAGTGGCGTTTCGGCCCTAGTTCACCTCGCACCCGCTCTGGCGCCTCAGCTCCTCCCACGGAGAAGCGCTTTCCCATGCATTTGTACGGGCGACAATGACTCTAATCAGGTCGTAAATAACGCGTTTTGCAGTTGCACATCACAACTTGAATATTGCAGTCGTTATTAGAAGGGCCCATTACACCACCTATGTGAAAAGTTTGCCCTAGGAGCGCCGTAGAGTGGGCCTCAATACTCTCCATGAAGGCTGCGCGCTTGAATCACCTGCAGCGAAAAGTGTCACTGATCGCGTTAATGGGGAGGCAATCGCCGGGCAGATTCCAAGGGCTGACGTATTGGGCCACCGAAGCGCACCACAAAATCACAGACAATTTTAATGTAGGTCCTTCTAGTGCACCAACGAAGGCCGGCTGTGGTCGAAAGACCGAGTTAGAGCCAAGAGTTGACAACACAAACAAAATGTATTCTCAGGTAAGGCAGTACACCCTACTGAAACGTTCCGTATGTTTCCGTATGTTTTCTTACGGAAAACATACGGATTCCCTATGTTTGCCATATGGAATATACGGATTTCTAACGGATTTATACGGAAGCTTACGGAAATTGTAAGGAAAATATGGAGACTGACATATGGTGCATAAGGAATTCCGTACGGGTATACGGATTTAGTCGTAAGGAAATTACGGAGTCCGTATCTAATACATGTAGAGTCCATAAAATGATACGGAATATACGGAAAGAATGATACGGAACAAACGGAAGCCGCACAGGCCAGGGGCCAGGAATGTTTTCGGGGGGGGCAAGGCGGGGGGTGGGGGGGGCACTTGTTGAAGGCCTTGAAAGACACTTATTTTTATTATTTGTCCTCGGTAAAACACCCCACTCCATCCGAATTTCGGAGGGGGGGCTAGGGCACCCCCTTGAAATGGCCACCCCCCCGCCCTGAAAAGCCAGGGGGGCCTAGGGTAGCCCCCCCCTCTGGTCACGGGCCTGCCGCATGGGCATAAGGTTAGAACAAGACCCATAGCCAGAAATTTTTTTCGGGGGGGGGGGGCACCTGTTCAAAACCTTGAAAACGACCTATTTTCATTATTTATTCTTGGTAAAACACCCCCCTCCATCCGAATTTCGGGGGAGGGGCCCGGGGCCCTAGGGCGCCCCCCTGGCTACGGGCCTGTTTAGAACAAACGCAATCCACATCTGCTCCTTGGAAAGACACATATATCAACAAGAAGTACATGGATATAGCATTGTGTTCTACACAAGGAAGACACATGGGCGCACAGTAGGAGCGAAGGCAGAATTTTTTTGTTGGGTGGGGGGGGGGGGAGCACCTCTTTGATCAGAAGTAGGGTACGGGCAGGCAAATGGTCATTTTGCGCCCTGTTTGCCATGGTGAAAAAAAATTACACCATCTCCCGCTAAAGGGAAAAATGTGTAGATGTGAAGCAGCGGGCGCTAACGCTTACACTGGCGGCGGCGTTGACGCTGGCGCTCATCGCAGCGTTGCGCAGGAGAGAAAACTGGGGGAGGCGCAAAGCACGCAGTGATGGAGCGGTGTTTCCTACTGGAACATGTCAATCGTTGCTAATGGACAATGAGAGACAGAATACTCCGACTGGACACAGAGACCCGCAGTCCGCTTTTAGTTAACGCGCACGCTGCGAATTTTTATTGTTCAACGACGCACAGGAGAAATCTCCCACCGGCACCACCTTGCAGGTCGAAATCCATTGCCATATATACGGAGTGGCCAGTGAACGGTTGTGCAGCGCGAGCAGTCGGTTTTTTCAACTAAGAAACTCGCTAGCAGACGCTGCCTGCGTCGGCGTCGCGAGGCGAGAGAGGGGGGGAAAGTAGGAGAGGAGAGAGAGGAGGGGACGCGCATGCGCAGTGGCAGTGTGGACGCCGCGGGCAGGGGATGTCTAGAGGAGAGAGGGGGAAGCGGAGGAGAGAGAGGGGGGACGCGCATGCGCAGTGGGAGTGTGGACGCCGCGGGCAGGGATGCCTAGAGGAGAGAGGGGAGAGCGTAGGAGGGGAGAGAGGAAGGGAGGCGCATGCGCAGTGAGGGTGTGGTTACCGCGGGGAGGGATGCCTAGAGGAGAGAGAGGGGAAAGGAGGTTTTTTATTTATTTTTTGAAAGGGTTTGCGCATGCGCAGTAAGGGATGTCACGCCGCACACCAGATTAAGCTCCGCCATAAGATGCTTCACATCTAAAAATTGGGGGGGGGGGGCACAGGCCTAGTGTGCCACCCCCTGGCTACGCCACTGGCGCACAGGTAGACCGAGCAGAACCTAGGCGTGCACACGAAGAGAGGGAGGGGGTGGTGACCGCCCCCTGTGGACACCTAAGAGGGGGTTGTGCAAAATCTGCCTCATATACTTTGACTTAGTAGGCGAGGGGGTGGTGCGATGAACCTTCGCTCCCCCCCCCCCCCCCACCTTAGGTCGGCAAAAAAATTCGACCTCACTCAGACTCACTCAAGAAATATGTTTTGCTCTGAGGACTCACTCAGACTCAAACTCGCCAAAATTTTCCTCAACTGGAATCACTCGGACTCAGACTCATTGTAATTTTACTCGACCGGACTCACTCGGACTCAAACTCACGGAGATATTACTCAGCCAGACTCACTCAGACTCACGGTTTCACCGAAATCTGAGTGAGCTTGAGTGAGTCGACTCATGAGTCCGTTAGCGTAAAATTAGCCTTTTCAATCTTGGTGTCAATGCTCTTTTAATGCCAATACCTCACGTAATTGGTGCTCTACAATACTCCTTTATATCTTGTACCTTCAAATACGAGTTATCTGGTTTCAATCCAGTAAGGTCAATTCTATGAAATACTCGTGTCGCACGAAATATCTTTATCAAGAACTTCCCCTGAAAGAGTTTGCAGGTGAAGGTCATGGCGCCCGCCTCTCTTAACTCACACCTCGGATAAAAAAATATGAGGTACCCCATCATTGAAATAACTGTGAAAAGATTTGAGTACGAAATTAAGTGGATATAGCGCTGACAGTAAAGCTGAAGCTGAGTAGATAGGACTATAGGTCGGCAATTAATGGTGGAGCTCACTCAGACTCACCCATGAAATATATTCCGCGCTTAGGGCTCACTCAAACTCAGATTGAACAATATTTACTTTAACCGGACTCACTCGGACACAGACTCACGAAAATTTTCCTCAAGCAGACTCACTCAGACTCAAACTCACCAAAATATTACTCACCCGGACTCACTCAGACTCAGGCTCACGGCCCAGTCTGGGTCTGAGTGAGTGTGAGTGAGTCGTCTCATGAGTGAGTTTGCCGACATATCCCCCCCCTGATAGTGAACCGCGCGCACGCTCGTCTGTGAGTGGAACCAATATGTGGGATACACATGTGCGGAACGCATGCGTATCACACATGTGTACAGCAGTGGTAAAATCTCCTTGAGCGCACAAGCTTATATATGACATATGCAGAATATTTATTTTTTTATTTATTTCTATCATGATTATAAGGGTGATGTATAGGTTACAAGATAAACAGACATTCACCCATACTCAGACTCATGCCTACTCACACCGATGACTATTCACTCATGTTTATACTCACACTCCTCGTCACTCACTCGTATACACACTATCACACTGGTGAATACTTACTTTCATACTCAGACTCACACTCATTGATAGTCACTCATGTTCCTACTGCACGCCTACTCACCCTCATGTGTACTCTCTCACGTTCACACTCAGGTTTACTCACGCCCCTCGCCACTCACTTATACTCACACTAACGCCTTTCAAATGAGTGTGAGTGTGTGTACTCATGAGTGAGTAATATGCTAAACTGTAGTCACATCTTCTGTAGGTAAGAGACCTATATACATAGATCTGGCAGCAAATGATTCAGTTCAACAAAAATGAGATTTGTATTGAAAATATTTGCCCACGTTCATGGATTGGCTACACAGAAGCTTTACAGGGTGGGCTGTGGTAACATATTCTAAAGTGAATCAAATTATTTAGGTCTAGTTAAGCACAGCATGAACTTACTGGTTTAACCCTCGTAGTCGGTCATTCGCACTGACATCAAACATTCTCTTTGACATGAAATGACTTCATGAAAACTGTCTTTCTTTTGTCGTAATTGGGTGTTATTGAACTTCTCGTATGCTCAGTATTAAACCAACAACGACTTGTTTCAAGAAAGACCCAGTGGCCTGCAGGCTTTGTTAATTGGAAAGATTCACATTGAACGAGCACTTTTCCTTAAGCAATACGAGGCAGTACTTTCTCTATTATATATACGTCGTGAGAGCATACTCAGTTGCCTTAATATGTCACTTGCACGAATTAAACTTCTGCCTAAAAGACCACATCAAATATATCTCAGAGATAACAATTTGAGTTTAACAGGTGGAAGTGGTTCTTAAACTAGTGGTACTACCTGCGTGACCTGTATATGTTGCAATTTGAGCTTTTCTGACACACCGGTCTTGATAACATACTTTTTTTTACATAATGTGCTGTGCGGATGCACCATATCGTACGTACAAAAACTTTAAGAAACAGATCCATGCAGTTTTAAATGCGAATGCATTTCATAGTCGGGCTATGTCAGGCATCCGGCGTTGGCGTTGTGCGGCGTTGGCGTTGTGCGGCGTTGTCCGCGGAGGAGGAGGATAGGTTGAGGAGGTGTGCGCGCCGGCAGGTGTTAGATGTGAAGCATCTTATGGCGAAGCTTAATCCGGTGGTGGTGGTGTGCGGCGTGACCACCCTTACTGCGCATGCGCAAACCCTTTCAAAAAAATAAAAGTAAAAAACCTCCTCTCTCCCTCCTCTAGGCATCCCTCCCCGCGGCAACCACACCCTCACTGCGCATGCGCCTCCCCTCCTCTCTCCCCTGCTACGCTCCCCCCTCTCTCCTCTAGGCATCCCTGCCCGCGCCGTCCACACTCCCACTGCGCATGCGCGTCCCACCTCTCTTCTCCTCTCCTACGCTCCCCCCTCTCTTCTCTAGGCATCTCTGCCCGCAGCGTCCACACTCCCACTGCGCATGCGCGCCCCCCTTTCTCTCTCTCCTCTCCTGCGCTCCCCCCTCTCCTTCTCTCGCCGACACAGGCAGCGTCGCCGACACAGGCAGCGTCTGCTAGCCAGTTTCTTGGTTGAAAAAAACGACTGCTCGCGCTGCACAACCGTTCACTGGCCACCCCGTATATATGGCAATGAATCTTGACCTCCAAGGTGGTGCCGGTGGGACATTTCTCCTGTGCGTTGTTGAACAATGAAAATTCGCAGCGTGCGCGTTAACTAAAAGCGGACTGCGGCGGAGCTCGGCGGAGCTATATATGAAAAAAAAATTTAAAAAATAAATAAAAAAATAAAAAAAAATTAAAAAAAAACAAGAAAAAGCAAAAAAAAAGGCGCTGAGCCGTGCTCCCGACCGGGCTGCACAAATTAGGCGCCTTTTCCTTCATCGAACCACAACCACCATATATAAATGTAGTGAAGCGCGCGCGAAATGCATTCGCATTTCCTCACGATTCCCTTCGGGGAGGTGGGGGGCATTTTTTTTGTTAAAGAGCTTCACTCTCTCCCGTTTGGTTGTACATAAGGGTTTAGAGCACACATGTGTCTACGTAATTCAGGCACAAAGGAAGTACTGATGTATTCAAATCGGTAAAGAGAAAGCTCACTGCTCTGATTAAGAGTGACAATGTTGCACTTCTGATCCTACTACTGTAACACCTTCATCATCAGGTTAAACAGCTGAATAAGTGCCTAATTTTTTTTATGTGTTGTCGTATGTGCTAATAAGTGTGGATGCTGTTCAAATCTCCGGTGATCAATATTACATACGCATTGTCGTACAGAAGCTCACTGTTGAAGATCCCAAGCCACATGTTGAGCTGCTGGTTATTTGTTTTCATACAAGTTATGTAGCAGCCAATTTTAAGATAGACGTATGAAGCAATTTTGCCTCTTTGCTCTACTTCCCTATTGGCCATGAATCTTGATGCACATGATTAATACCCACTTAAACTTGAAGGGTACATAAAATGAAAAAAACAGAGAGGTAAAAGAGAAAAGTAAGGCAGGCAGGTTGACCAAGTTGAACTGATTTGCTGCCCTACCATGGGAGTGAAGGTGGTCAAAAAAGAGAAGTACACATGAAAGCATACTGATATTCATGCACACATAACAGTGTTCATCATTGATGAAACCTATAAGTACTCACTCGCATTCGTACTCATACCTACTCACACTCATCGATACTCACTCACATTCATACTCGTGCCAACTCACCCTTATGTGTACTCACTCACGTTGATACTCACGTTTACTCAAGCCCCTCATCACTAAAACCTTTCAAATGAGTGTGCGTACTCATGAGTGAGTAGTATGCCAAGCTGCAACTGTCGCATCTTCTGTAGGTAGGAGACTGATATACACAGAGATGGTTCCAAATGATTCAGTTCAACAAAAATTATTTTTGTATTGAAAAAATATTTGTCTGTGTTGATGGCCTGGCTACCCAGAAGCTTTACAATGTGGGCCGTTGTAACATCCTAAAGTAAGTGAATGAAAATATTTAGCTGCTGTTAAGCACAGCATGAAATCATTAGTGTAACCCTTGTAGCAGCACATTGGCGTTGGCAACAAAGACTCTGTGCCATAAAATGAACATCATGAAAACTGTTTTCCTTTTGTCATTATGTATTGAACTTCTAGTATTCTCAGTATCAAACCAACAAAGACTTCAACCAAAAAAGCCCAGTGGCCTGTGTGCTTTGCTAATTGGAAAGATTCACATTGAACAAGCACTTTCCCTTAAGTAGTATTAGGAAATACTTCTTCGATTATATGTGTGTCATGAGAGCATACACAGAGTCACATTATGTCACTGGCATGCACTAATCTTCTGCCTGAAGGACCATATCAAATGTTGCTCAGAAATCAAAATTTGAAGTAGCAAGTGTACGTGGTTTGTAAACTGCTAGTGCTACCTGTCTGTCCTGTATAGGATGCCATTTTAAATTTTCTGAGACCGGTTTTGGTGAAAAACAGTTTCTTCCATGATGTGCCATGCGTGTACACAGTGTCATGCGTATGAAAAATTTAAGAGACGAACGTATTGACTTTTGGTTAAAGAGCTTCATTCTCTCCCATCTAGTACGAAAATTGTCCAAGTGCATACATGTGTTTACATAGTTCAGCCGTAGAGGCAGGCCCGCAGCCAGGAATTTTTTTCGGGGGGGGGGGGGGACTTGTTAAAGGCCTTGAAAAACACCTATTTTTACGATTTGTCCTTGGTAAAACACCCCCCTTCATTCAAATTTTAGAATGGGGGGGGGGGGGGGCAAGGGCCCCCCCTGGCTACGGGCCTGCGTAGAGGTAGTATTGGTGTACTTACATCTGTTCAAGTGAAAGCTATCACCAGTAGTGACCATGTTGCACTTCTGATCCTACTACTGTAATAACTCTATCATCATGATTATTTGGCTGGATGTGTGCCTCACTCATTCATGTAGTTGTATGTGCAAGTAGTAATTGTGGTTGCTGTTCAAATCACAGGTGATCAATAACACATATGCGTCGTCATACAGAAGCTCTCCGTTGAAGATTATAAACCACGTGTCGGGCTGCTCCGGTTATTAGTTTTCATGCAAGTTATCAAGTAGCCAATTTTCAGATACAGACGTATGAAGCAAATTTGCCTTTCTGCTGTATTTTCCGATAGGCAAGTGAGTCTTCATGCACATGTATTAATGCCTCTTTCAACTACACAGCTACATGAAATGCAATAGAAAAAGAAGAAGAGAGGAAAAAGAGGAAAGAAAGGCACGGAGGTCAACCAGATTGAATTGATTTGCTGCCCTACAGCGAAGGGGTGGGGGGAGTGGTCAGAAAAAAGAATTAAACGAGAGAGCGCAACTGTTGTGTACGAACACATAACAGTGTTCATCATTGATTCACAGATGGTCACGTACAGAGCTGTGTTGTTTTGAGAATTTCAGAAGCGTTGTGTCTAGCCCACAGTGCAGATTACGCTTGAATTGCCATGCTATATGATAAAACTTAGGGGCCTGTTTTAATGATTGAGAAATTTTGAGGTGCAACAATTGCTTTAGAATTTAGAGCATGGCTGCATGGACACACATGTGCAACGTAAAGTGCAATAAAGTGAGGACGCTTGAGCTTCTCCTTCAAGAGAACGGGCACGATGGTGTAATCGGGCCCCATTCACATTGCCTTTTCAACTGCTTGCCTGGCTTCGGTACTCGGAGGATGCCTCAACCGTGCTGCAAGCAAAGCATTGTGTGTGCGTGTAACATTGGCAATTTCAAACTATAGAATGCCTACTGCAAGTACAGTTAGGTAGTGTACCATAACTCTTCCTTTTGTGAATGGTAATTTTTCAAACAATCAACATTGCACACTTTCTGTCTCTTGAATTTGTGCCCCCAATTTCTGGTTTGGCTCGATCACTTGTGCAGCCCTTATTTTGCAATATCGTCAGCTGGATAATGCCAAAAAACAGAAAAATAACCGGTGTGCAAGCAAACACAGTGCCACATACATATTCAAACCTAATATTGTTCTTTTTCTTTTAGTTTTAGCGCTCAACACATAAAAAGAAATAGCAATACATCAATATCAGTAAAAAAAAACATTTGCGACAGCACAGGATATGAACTTTCGACAACAAAGCTGTGTTCTCGCGCTCTAACCTGCTACGCCAGCCTGCTAGGCCACGCGCGCACTTGACGCTGCGTTGCTTAATTTAATAGGTAAAAGTGCTTACGCGCTGTCGGCGAGTGAGTGCATAAGGGTGTGCGATATGCGATCGTACTTAGTATTGCGGGCATATATTTTGTGACCGTATCTGCGCCGCACGCTTTTCGCGTATCTTTTCACTGTAGATTGCCGGTCGCTCGCGGATGAAAACACGGATTTTTATGCTTACACACAACCTTGAGCAGTTGAAGCCTGTTCCCCGGCCACCGCACGAATTCGGAGTGATGCGCCGTTAACCCCTGCGTGTAGCTGTGTTCCACTAAGTAGCTGTCTCGCTCGATCACAAATTGAGCGCGGGACGCGACGCTAACGCACACGGCAGTGCCGCGCGTAGCGGCGGCATCAGCTGATCACGCCGGCCGGCTTGCTTCGCTTCAGCGTAACGACATATCATCCCTTGAAAGATCACATACTGCCCTACGTAAAAATGTTACGGCTTTGTAGTCATCCTCTGAGTCATTGAGAACGTAGATACAACTACTGTAGAGTTTTGCATCGGCGGCAAGCATCGAACGTAAAACCGCACTAACTACGTCCATCGTAGAAGCAGTAAAAGACTGTCGTCTGCTAGACAAAAAAAAAGGGAAAAGAAAATTTGCCGAAAAAATATTTGGTTTCCATTGTATAAATTGTTCTTCCGGATAATTCATTATTTTTATTTTTTAAACAATTTTGCCAGATAGCATGCATTCTTTCTTAATTTATTACGGTTACAGTTTTTTTTCGTTTTGCCGCAAACAAAAATTCAAGCCAAATCCATCCACAGCCAAAGCCAGATGTTGTTTGCCTTTGTTTCCGTGCGTCTCTCGTGTGTTCTCCCTACGTCCACATGAAGATTGAAGGTAAAAGTATTAAATTTACGCAATGAAGCGCCGTTCCTCGTTCGTGCGATGTGCAAAGATTGCGTGCTATTCCCGCGGTTCTTGGAGTGCCGGTCAAGTGCGAGTCATTCAAGGAATCAACAGGAATGTGCGGGCGCTCGAAGGACTCCGAGGTGACGGTTGGCGCCCGTGGTCACTTCTACATGGCACTGTGAAAGAAACTGAAGGTAAGTGGGACATGTTATTATGTAAAGTATGCCACTCAGCGCAAGTCCGTTACCGCGCTCGGACGAGGCGTCGTGAAAAGGCAGCCTTACGCGCCTTTGCGAGTGACGGACATTGTCTACGCTGATACGAGCGCAGCCATGGCGCATCGGCACGCCCTTACTGGAGCGAGTTCGCAACAACTGCGGGAACATGCATGTGTGTGATCGATTTTTTCTTATGTGCATTGTAGTAAGCAGAACGTTAACGGTGCTTGCTTCGTTGTTAATTGAACAGGCTGCAGCGCCATTTTTGCATGGCAGCATTTTGCTCATGTTCTTGGGCGATATAATATGTAACTTGGCTCGATTCACCTAGCCAACCGCCTAAGTGGGTATTATAAGCATACATTCACGGTGGAGTGTTATTATGCCCTTGAACAGTGGCTTGAGCTAGTTAAACGTTATAATGCGTTTGCCTAGTGTAGGGAGAAGTGTTCATGCAATCTGTGTATGTGCCTGCACGTCGCCTTTGCTTGTCAGTAATATTGTACCAGCCAGCATCCACGTTGGACGTCTAACTGTTATGAAAACTTGCACGCACACTGTGAGATTTTATCTGCCAGAGCTACTTTTTATGCATTAATGTACTGCCAGCGTGTAGTAGAATATGTTACGCTGCTGTGTGGCAGTGGTGTGATTATCACGTTGCTGTGTGGTTGCTGATGCAAGCATTTATGGTTATGATGCGTTAAAATTTCTCATCTGACTAGCTCATCAGGTGTGCGACTATTTCAGCACAAACAAGACAAGGAGAGAAGGAAGACATGTAATGACGGGACCAGTGCGTAGCCACGCATCACCCTTCTGTCCGACTCTTGTTTGCACTAGAACACCTTTGTTTGTTTATTGTGACAGCCTTTTCTGTAGTGCTTTTCTTGCCCAATTTACGCTACAGCACAGTTGTCAGCAATTCGAGAGGGAAGCCTGAAATTAGCTTTTAAATGTCATAGAGATTAAATGCATAGTAATGCGCAGCACAAAGTAAGAATGAGAGGCATCAGTAAGAGCTATGCGGGACGAGTGCAGACTGTCATCTGAAAAGTTTATTGCGGAAAACGTTGCCGAAATAACATTAGCCGCACACCTCATGCAGTGATGGAAGTGCTGCTCCAATTGCTCCAAACTACTCCAAAAGAGCAATGCTGCTCCATGCTGCTCCAAACTGTGATTTTTGTTAGTAATTGCTCCGAACCTGCTCCGAAACGGCACTGAGAGAATGAGAATGACGAACTTTTACTGTTTGACCAACTCATAAGTCCCAAAGAAACTCATAAGGTATCTGTATAGCCTACTATTCATTCCAGTTAGCCACTAGTGTGCGGCATTATCGTCTCTGATCTTATTTCAGCTGTTCTTTTTTTTTCAGCTAGATATGCAGGCCAGTGTGGTTAAATGTGAAAATGAGCAGGATTGCTTTTATCTCATACCGATTATGTACTGCTTATTTGGCAACAGTTATATGGGGCTGTGGTTACTTCTAAACTGTGGCGCTCAGCTTTACCGGTTTGATTTGATTTCTGCCACAAATACTAGTATTTTAAATATATAGCTCATTTCACAGCACATTTTTGACAACCAGCCATCTTTTTAATTGTTTGCTTCTTGAAATTTACATTGATTGTTGTCTGCGAAATATATTTCATAAATATTAATATTTACGGGTTGCCTCGGCAATGCTTTGAACTCCAATTGGTGTATGGCAAATTTTGTATATGCTCCTAAAACACCAGTAGCTGCTCCAAACTAACGTTTTTTCCGCTCCGAAAACACTTATGGCTGCTGCAGGACGGTAATTTTCCTGCTCCAAAGTGTGGTCCAAAAAAGTAAAAAGTCACTTCCATCACTGCTCATGCAAATGAGGGTCCAGTTAAAAAAAAACAAGCTTTGTTGATTTCGTAACTTGTATTTTTGTAACTGAACCCTCACTTGCACGAGTTGTGTGGCTAATGTTATTTAGGCAAGGTTTTGCGCAATAAATTGTTCCGTTGACAGTCCGTGCTCGTCCCACATTGTTCTTACTGATGTCTCTCGTTCTTACTTTCCAGTGCTCATTAGTGTACATCCATAGAAACTAGCCCAGCTTGCCACTGTTTTGGACACAATGCAGTTCGCAAGTGCAATAATGTTCATAACACTAAATGCTCAAGCGAAAGGGTATCTCTTGCTATTTAGTCAGTCACATTCATATCAGTACATTACAAGTAATCATTGATTAAACATTAATTCGTGTTCTTTCCCATATTGCTTACAACTGTAAATATCAAAATAGATGGTGCGTATAAAAACATGGGCTTTAGCAAAGCAAACTCCATGCTCCTACATTGAACAGCTGACAAAAGGCCACTGCATGCTTACTTGCCACTCATTTGGATGTGTTTGAAATACATTCAATTCCTCACCGCACTGCCAATAACACTTCACATTGGGGCAACATTAACCATGGATTGAGTGATTAAAAAAATGTCAAGGTGCTTATAGGGGAGCTTGCATAAACGACGGTGGTGGCCATTTGCTGTTAAACCAGTCGAGCCGGCAAGGGGGAAAGTGCACGGTGCAGCATCTCTCGCTTGAATGGTGTTGGCGCGATGGCACACTGTGGTACAGTTACTGTATGATCCCCTTGTCCCGTAGGGAGCATATTTATTTATTTATTTATTTATTGATACCCTCAGGGCTTACAAGAAGCATTGTAGAGGGGAGGGGCTAAAATAAATCAATACAATGCACAAAAATAAGTATTATACAAAGAAAATTAGAGGAAAAATAAAATAACATCGAAAGAAAAATACTCTAGATAACAGAACACCGATGGTAACAATATATGGTTATACATTAGCTAGCGAAAATAGGACGCAAGATAAAAGAAAAAACAAAACAAAAAATACGGCAGCCATAACAACGAAAGGTAATGCATACCAAACCGATATCGATTATATAATGATACAGGAAGAGGCACAAAAATAAATCTATCGAATTACAAAAATAGCAAGAACATCAGCACAAAGTAACAAATTAAAACAATGAAATGTTCAGAAAAGAAATAGCTGGGATAGAAATAAGTGGTAATCAAACAACAAAATCGTAAATGTAACAGCTTGATGCAGGTTTATAGTGTATTAGTTAGTGCTTTGCGGAAACGGTCTGTGTCTCTGATAGCGACTAGTGACGCAGGCAGGCGATTCCATTCGTGACATGTTCTTGGCAAGAATGAATATGAGTAGGCGACTGTGCGTTGTGAAGGTACATGAACTTTGAAAGGATGATCGACACGCGGGGAGATATAAGATGCTGGTGCAATGTATCGGGACTTCAGCTCATCGTTGTGATAGTACATCTTATGAAAAAGGCAAAGACGAGATGATTTCCTGCGAGAAGAAAGGAGGGGAATGCCAAGTGTACGTTTCATGTTAGTGACGCTAGCAGTTCGATGGTAATTGTTAAGGATGAAACGGGCCGCTCGATTTTTGCACACTTTCTATTATGTTTGTTAGAGTAGCATGGCCAGGGTCCCATATCGAGCATGCGTATTCAAGGTTTGATCTAACATAAGTAATGTAGAGCTGTTGTTTTAGTTTCGGGGGAGCTGAAGAAAAGTTGCGTTTCAAATAGCCAAGCATGCGGTTAGCTTTCGACGTGATGTATTCAATGTGTTTTTTCCAGGAGAGATTGCTAGTAATATGCACACCGAGATATTTATAAGACAGCACTTGATCAAGCGAAAGATTATTAAGTAAATAAGTAGGGCATGCCAGATTATTACGGGAAATCCTCATTGTTTTGCATTTAGACGCGTTAAGGTCCATTACCCAGAGCTTACACCATGTTGAAATGTTATTTAGATCATGCTGGAGTGTTAACGTGTCATTACAACTATCAATCTTGCGATATAAAACGCAGTCGTCGGCGAATAGACAAATGGAACTTGCGATTTGGTTAGGAAGATCATTGATGTATATTAAAAAAAGTAGTGGTGCTAAAACAGAGCCCTGAGGTACGCCAGAGCCAACCGGTATTTCAGGAGAGTCGTTATCATTAGTGCTCACATATTGCGTTCTGGTTAGACAAAAACTCTCGAATCCAATTGAAGACCAAGGGATCAATGTTTAGCTGGCTGAGTTTTAATAAGAGTAAGTGGTGACTGACTCGGTCAAAAGCCTTCGCGAAATCTAAAAATACACAGTCTACTATAAACCCGGCGTCTAGGAATGCGTGAAGATCATTGCAAAATGTTAATAATTGCGTTTCGCATGAAAAGGACTTACGGAACCCATGCTGACTAGTATGAAAAAAACTTATTTGATTCCAAAAAATTGACTAGATGTGTGAAAATGACGTGTTCAAATATTTTACAAGGTATTGATGTCAAGGAAATAGGTCTATAGTTTTGCGGGTTGTGTGTGTCACCAGATTTATGAAGTGGAATCACCTTGCCTGTTTTCCAGTCTTTAGGTAAAGAACTGTTGTTCAATGATTTCGTGAAAATAAGGTTTAGTAGAATGGAACTATATTCGGCAGTAGCCTGCAGAAATTTGGACGTAATGCCATCGATACCGCAAGAGGAGGATCTTTTTAAATTTTTAATGATGGAACGGATACCAGAAGAGTCGAGAAAAATGGGTTCCATTGGAAGGTAGCTAGGCGCAATGAACTGTGGACAGATGCCAGAGTGGGTGGAGCAAAATGAACGGGAAAACACGATGTTAAGTACAGAAGCGCAACGGCTGCTTGGGATCGTCTCACCTGATTCATCACTAAGAGTTATTGTTTGATTATCCCGGCTTTTCACGACGTTCCAAAAGCGTTTTGGGTTGGTTTGGAGTAATGACGGAAGTGTATTATTATAAAAATTAAACTTAGTTTCCCTCAGAGCACTGGAGTATGCTTTTGCTGCGGTGGCATAAGTGGACCACTTATCAGCAGATGCCGATTTCTTTGCAGCACGAAAGAGCCTACTTTTTTTGTTAGATAGCCGGTTAAGGTACCTTGTGTACCAAGGCGCGTTGGATGACTGATATACCTTCCTTACAGGGATATGTTTTTTTATTAGACGCAGTATTTTGTCTTTAAAACATGCCCACAATTCTTCGACCGAAGCGTCAGTGTATGAAAGACAAAAGCTCTCGAGGAACGAAGAAAGCTCGGTGTTGATAGCGTCAAAGTTAGCCTTATTATAATCTTTTATAAGTTTAAAGCGATTGCTCCTTTTAGTCCTCGGTACAGAAATTGAAAAATGTAGCACGTCATGGTCACTGAGTCCGGGCAAATGAGTTATTTCTGATGTAATATCAGGTGATGACGTTAGTATCAAATCTAGTAGGTGTGATGTGGTGGAAGTAACACGTGTGGGAAGACTGACTAGCTGTGATAGATTGAAATCCAAACAAGTGGATAGGAAAGCACTAGTTTCAGCTGAAGCAGGCTCTGCAAGCAGGCATGGATATGACCATTGGATTGATGGAAAATTAAAATCCCCTAGAAGGAAAACAGGAATACCGGTAAATAGTGTCGAAATATGGCTTAAGCAGTCATGAATTTCTTCGCAGAAAGAGCCGTTAGAATTAGGCGGTCGGTAGCAGATGCCAAAAAACCATCTTTTGGAAACAAATGGTTACGCAGCACCACACTATTTCTAAATTGCACGGGATATTTAAAAGCGAACATTCAAAACATTCATTCACGGCAATGAGGACACCACCACCCCTTCTCTCAGAGCGATCACAACGAAGTACAGTGAATGTTTTTTTGGCATTGAAAAAGTTCACGCGATGCAATTTGGTCGGATAGCCAGGTTTCAGATAAAAGAATTATATCAGCATCCGTGTCATTGATTAAAGCACTCAGACTGTCTCTCTTCGGAATAAGGCTGCGAATGTTGGCATAAAGAATTGAAAGCACTGATGGTGATGGTGAGCCACCACCCCTCGCACTCTCCTAGCTAGCGGCAGAATAAGGACGACCTGATCTGGTCGCCCTCGGGGCAGCGGCAGCGGCGACTGGTGCGGAAGGTGCCTCACAGACAGTGTTGGCGAGAGCATCAAACACGTAGCACTTATTGTTTGCATATAGCCTTTTGTACCGCAGATTGAACGCCGTTTTTAAACCAATGCCGAACTCTGTCAGCTTTTTACGAGCATGGCGAGTTGATGCAGAGAAGTCTTCGGAAATGCCAATGCCACTACCCCGTAAGATAGATTTCTTAGACAGTAGGAGCATTTTCGACTTGGAATTGCAAAATTTAGCAATGAGCGGTCTATTCTTGCCTGCCACGTATCTGCCTATTCGATGTGCGCGTGCTATGTCTTCGGATGATAAGCCAACATCCAGCCTGTCACGGGCCATCGCGATAATTTTTTCTTCAGATTGGTGCGCGTTTTCATCCGAAACGTCTGGTAAGCCGTAAAATAGCAGGTTATCACGTCGAGACCGGTCTTCGGCTTCGTCAAGCCGGGCTCGTAGCTGAATAGTCTCTTGTTCCACGCGAATTAGTGATTGGCGTGTGACAGATAGTTCTTGTTGCACATTTGGAAGGTCGTTAACCCTTTTTTCTACCGTTTGCAGCCGCACTGTAATGTCGGCCACAGCAGTCGCGACTGCCTCGTGGGAAACCTTAAGATCGGTCAATGCCCGTGACATACTGGATTGGTTAGTCTCAATTCTAATACAACGCTCATTTGTCTCTTTAACCATCTGAATTAGTTCCGTAATGGCCTTGTCAGGCCCTGGGTTTTCTTCAATGTCGCCACAAAGCATAAGCAGCAAAGAAGAGAAAGGTTCGAACAATGCTTCTGGGCACGGAAGCACAATCGCAAACCGGTCACTAGTCTTGTAACATTTGCAAGGCAAGAGAAAGGAACCACCAACCTGCACAACAAGAAATATGTGCCGTGAGTCCTTCATTCTGTCCGTGCCTCCGTGCCCACTGGCGGGGTGGCAGGTGGTGTGTGCTTTTAAACCACCCGCTATCAGCCGTGACGATATCGCTGACGTTGTACTGCGTTGCTCATGAATAGGGGCAAGCAGTGGCGCTGTTGAGAAGGCTGGGTGCTGCGCTTTCAAGCACACGTGAAGATTCAGCGGTTGCGCAGATGATATCCGGGTCTGTTGATGCCGAGCAGCTGCACGGAATTTGGACGGCGGGAAGCCATCGATGATCCGGGCGATGGCCTGAAAGAACGCCCAGGAGCTGCACAACAAGAAATATGTGCCGTGAGTCCTTCATTCTGTCCGTGCCTCCGTGCCCGTGCCATACCGTAACTCTGCTGCTGTGTGGTCGTGGGCTGTAGCAGTTCCACCGAAAGTAAGGCAAAAAAGGTTGCAATTGAAGAAAGGTCGCTGCTGCATCTACAAGATGCCGAAGGCGTGCCCCAATGAGCGCGACAAGACGAAGGAGATATTGGAGCAGTGCTGGGGGTGGGTATGGCTTGCGCATAGACAACCGCAACAGGCATCACGTCTGTCCTTGCCATGTCGGTTCTGGTCGGCAAACCGTGCTTTGCTTTCAGTTTCTTTGTTTTCGGTAGTTCTGTTTACTACACTCACACATGAAACCGTATCGGCTTCTTCAGTGACTTCAGAAAGATTTTCTGAGAGCGCGTTTGGTAGCTTCATGGGAACACACATGTACAGTACATACTGGTGTCACCTCTGGGATGATATAAAGGTTGCAATCTGGAACAGCTGTACTGAGTGAGGAGTACAAGGTCAACAAATATGTACAGTCAACTCCACAAAAGATATAAAAAACGTCATATACTTGATGTCTTCGATTTTCCTGATAATTGTGTATATCGTGCCCGTATGGCCAAATAACGTGAAAGCACAATTTGTTTTCAAATAAAGAAATTTTGAATGAACACTAAATCTACAAACATCACCAGGTGACGACTGTGTGTGTTTTTGAAGTGTCTGTGTTCATAAATTCGTGATCATGGTAACAGTCACACATGCTAAATATTAAAATATCTTTCTTCGTTGCAGAAATAGAAGTAAAGGGAAATAGCCCGTGTAAAATTCTCGAATTCTGAGCAATTTACCTATTTTTAAAAATTCTCGACAAACACTGGGTTTTGGAAACTCAGTCGATTTCGGCATGCCATTGCTGCTTCTGCGAACGTCTTAGCTTCGGCATACCATTGCTGGTTCAGTGAACGTCTTAGCAGCTTGTTCATATTTACAGCATGAATAGGCCTTTATGTGAATAATAAGGTTCGGCATTTGTATTAGTCTAATAAGTTTCAGTTTCATCGCTCAAAACATAAAAAAGAAAACTATCAATGTCACTGTATGTTAAAAAAACATCTCATCCTTGGTAAAAATTCTTCGGATTGTTCTGATTAGACTGCAGAATGATAGTCTCAAAAAACATGTTGCATGATATTTATCAGAACAAAATTACAAATTTTCAAGCATTGTGCTTTCAGAGCGTTGTCGCTACTGCGTAAAGGACATATCTTGTAACAAGAAAATAGAATAACATGCATTTTTTTTTCTTCTGTGATGTTTGCGAAATAACAATAGTAAGGCATGTTCTACGAGCGGAAGATGTTCCGCAAATAAGTAACCATTTGAATTAAATGTATTTGAGTAGTTCCCAACTTCGCTTCTGTGTTCGATGTCCCTCAGTTCATAGGCAGCCCCTCCAGTCGTACCCTCCTTTTCTTTAATCTGCTTGGTTAGGATGGAATATATATGTGGTATGCCGATGAATGTATTCTCTCAATGCAGCTCTTATTATGTCGTGCTATGCCAGAATTGATAAGTTGGTATGAAAACACAAGGCCTTTTCAGGAAAGAACTGAGTTTCAAAAATGCACTGTTTTTCTAAAATTTTTAGAAATAGTTAAGCTGCTCAAAATTCGAGAATATCTTACGAGCTATTTCTCCTTTTACTTCTATTTGTCCAAAGAAGAAAGATATTTGTAATATTTAGCTTGCATGGCTGTTAGCATGGTCGCGAATTTACAAAAACACACACTGTAGTCACCTGGCGATGCTTGTGAATTTTTCATTAAAATAATTTTTTATTTGAAAACGAATTGTGATTTTGTGCTATTCGGTCATATCGGCATGCTATACAAAATTATCAGCAAAATCTGAGGTGTATGAGGTTTTTTTATCTTTCGTGTAATGACTGTATGCAGCAACGCTCTTCTGGAAGGACTGTTAGCGATAAAAAAAATAGACATCTATGCGGACCAGTTTGCGCTTCATGCAGCCAACTGCATCATGTACGTGGACTTTTGGCCGCACATGGACGCCTCGGTCATTAGCGAATTGTTGGCTTTTGGACTAGTTTTGCCATGCAGCAGCAGTGAAGTCAAATACGGCTCAAGGCCACAACAGTGTCAGAAGTGGCTTGGTGCACGAGCCTAACAGTAAAGTAGTGTCCTATAGTGTCCTGGTCGTGGCATAAGTAAGCTTGTAAGGATGCTCTAACTCCCGGTAGATAATAATTTTGTCATTGTTTTAACCCTTTCGGCCCTGGTGTCGTCAATTGACGACGCTACACAAAATTTCTCCTAGAACCTCGAAAACGAAACCAAATCTGCTAATTCTTGGGGAAGCATTCCTTCAACGATCCCCACTGCGATGGACACCAACGTTGCGGAATTTTTGCGAAGTTTGGAGCCGTGAAGAAGAATAAACTTGACCGAAGTCATGGGTGACGCCGAGGCTGGCAAGCTGAGGCGGGAAGGCGGCGTTTTCGAGATGAAGTCCTGAAGTTGTTTTAAGAGCTTCCACAATGCCAAATACTACGTTGGTTCAGATTTTGTTTACTCTAGTGAGCAGCAGGAATAAATTAGCCATTTTTTGGAATTTCTTTACCCCAGGGCCAGGATGACCTAATTTGATGTCATGTCTGTAAATCCATAAATACTTGCACCACTGGCTCAATTTTTTTGTTTGTGGCCTTCTGAGGTCCTAACTATTAGACAAATATGTACTAAAAATGTCTCCGACATAAAAAAAAATCCAGGGCTGAAAGGGTTAATTCTACCATTCTACCACTTGCAGAAACAGTGAAGACCACGTTAAAAAAATTGGGGGACCCTTAAGCTTCGCCTTTAAGAGTTGAACGCGATAGCGATATCCCGTCCCTAGTGCCTACTTCAATCACTTAGTGCATACTATGTAATGGGTAGTATGCTTTAAACCAGGAGCAATTATGCGCGGCAAATGTGGGGAAATGTTTTCGAACTTGCAATGCACCCACTACGTGGTGTTAAGGTAATACGCGCAGTAAGGTGTGTGCCGTTTGTAATGGGTGGCTGGCTTTAAACTATGAAATCGTTATGATAGTCACATATTCTGACGCCCGATGGCAATGTACACTTGTACCACGCAATATTTCCTGGGATATTACATGTTATATTGCGACGCCTATATAAAGGACGCTTGCGTTTGCGATGCATGGAAGTTATTTTGACTGCATTTCCAAGCAGAGGAAGTTATTTTCACAGTATTTCCAAGCAGAGGCATGGCTGTGTGGTAGAACACCTGCTTGCCACGCAGACGACCCGGGTTCGATCCTCACTCAGACCCGAAAATTTTTATTATTTATTTTATTTGCATCTTTCTCGATTTTTCGGTCACGGACAAGATGATGATTTTTCGCTCACAACAACGACGCCGACACCGACACCGATGCCGACGCCGGAATTTCTGCGAAACGAGCTCTTTAACGCTATCGCGTTAAAAGAGACCTTGCGTGTGGAGACACAACATCCCCACGAGGTCGCAGCAGAACCCGATATGTTTCGCGAGTAAGTGGACAAAACAGAGTAACTCCGAAACCAAGCATGGTTTCCCTACCTGAAAGGTAAGCGGTTACGACAGACGTGATGCTTGTTGGGGTTGCCCACGCGTGAGAGCCATCCACGCCAGCACTGCTTTGATAGCTCCTTCATCTTGTTGCGCCCGTTGAGGCGCACCTATGACATCTTGAAGGTGCTGCAACCATTTTTCTTCTACTGTAACTTCTTTGCCTTACTTTGCGTGCAACTACTGCAGACCACAACTGCACAGAGCACCATTGTGTCAGCACCATTCAAACAAAAGCTCCTGCTGCACGTGCTTCCCCAATCGCCGGCTCATCTGGCCATGACAACTACATTGCTGTCTACCCCGTCACTGTCGTTCGTGCAAGCTTCCTATAGAATGGTTCTGTGTCTTGCATGTATATCTGTAACTCAAAAACACCGGGTAAACTATATTCGTCTCACAAATTGGTTGCGGCACTGTGGAGGCTTCAGGGCGGTTCAGCCAATATGAATGGCGGAAATCCCTAGAGATATATTCATCCACGCCGCATCAGCTGCTTGGTGTTTTCATGGCATCTCTACAGACGTGTTGGGTGAGTAAAGCAAGCGGGTTGCAGTGCAGGGAAAAGAAAAGATGGCAGCACCTCTTGAAGCGCGTGGCTTCCACCTCGAATTTAGCAAGTTCTCATTGTTCACTGTGTGGCCTGTAATTTTTAAAGTGGCATTTCTGTTTGCTTTACGTTTGCATCCTGATGCTTTGACAGCAATGTATTTTAGCAAGTGTTGCTAAACAAATAACTGATTTCAATAATGACAAAACACGCTTGATGCTTTGTCCTCAGCCTAAGCTGGCACCTAGCTATAGCTGATTTCACCGTTTATTTGTGGCTGTGATGGTAGTGGGCAAGTAGCAAGCAGAAGTTCAGATCGAAGCAGGTGGTCACGTCTGCGTGGGCTGTGCCATGTTACCTGTGGCCACATATAGAATAAAGACATGACATACATTCGAAATGGGATTACCATATCACATATCACTGTGCCATATCATGTGCCAAACAAATGCAAATGTCTCAAGCTTGCCACTCTAAAGGGATCCTAAACCACCATGAGGTCGAAATTTCAGTCACGGTGTTGCAGCTGTGGACGAGTCTACAACTAACACATAGCCGTGAGAATTTTTCTATACGCTGCCGTAATAGTAGTGTTACGCACGTTTGGTGATACAAAACAGGCCCTCGCTGGTTTCGCTCTTTTGTTCGCTATGCTCCATTCGTTGGCTTGTCTCTTCTCCTGGCTGAGTGCCCTCCTCACCGTGCGAGAAAGAGCGGCCAGCACACAAACAGGTATTGTGAATGATGAGCAGATGTAAACGTTGACTTAAGGTGAGCACTGAGGAGCTGAACACGGCCAAAAGGCTGAGAGAGTAGAAAAGATTGTTTCTAGGAACTTGTGGGGCACCCGTGGCTCATAGTGCTGCCGCACTTAGCATTGTTGACCATGACACTATTCTGAACTCGATGCACACATTCACTTGCAATGTTGAAAAATTATTGGAGGTGGTTTAGGGGCCCTTTATTGCAATTACTGCAAGAATTAAGTTTTGCTGTGCAAGCAGAATCTGTTCACAATAAATCAGTCATAACGACATGTGAAATTTAGAAAAGTTTCACAGAAAACTCAGAAGGCTGAGCGATTGTCCCCTTGCATGAGAGGAGATAACCTGCTTATGAGACATCATCTAGTGGTCACGACATTATAAGCAGTGTAAGATAGTCCGGTAGAGTGCTTTCTTCCATGTTATAGTCAGAGGGGTTTTTAAAAAAACCGTTGTCACTTTGCCCTGTATTGCTGAAAATATGTGTAACAGGAATCACTTTATACCTCTTGCTTTTAGGCGAATAGTGTACCTGCCTAGTCGATGTAAGTTGATTTCGATAAATTTATAAATGCTCTAAAAACTTTGTTGACTATTCAGCTGGTGTATGTTTAAAATATATCATGGTAGACGTGAACACACTCGGTGACGTGCTTGATTAATGCATAATGTGACAGAAATAATAGTACTTAATATTACAGGCTGCATAAACTTACATGTCTCATGTGTCTTGATTTCAAAAGCATGGTAAAAATGTGTGTACAAGTTTTTGGTTTCACTCCAAGTAAACATTCTGGCTGTACTTACTATGTGGGAACAAAGCAGCTTTTGCTCTTTTAAAGTCGTTGCATTACTTGATGGTCAAAAGAAGTATCCATAGCATATCCTTTCTCAGCCCACTCATCACTCTGCAACACTCAGTCCCCTTCATCTTGACTGTTTGTGACTCGGTCCCTTTTTAATAAGTTGTTTTGCTTGTGTGTTTGTGTACATGTGTGTAGGCGGAAGGGAGGGCACACCACGTGTCGCCTCATGCGACTTATATTTTCTGTTGTTTGCTACAAAAGGTACCTCATAATCGAAGCGGCTAAAAGAATGCACCAGTGTCAGAGTTGGCTCTTTCTTGTAGCGCATGCAAGTAAGATGTTTTGAAGAATCAAGTCTTTCTGCCACTTGCCTGAGGAATGACTACAAAAAGTTGGTGCTGGATGCCCTTCGTTAGCTTCGAATTTAGCAATCTTGAATTCCATTTTCATACATTACATGGGCTAGACATCACAGGCTTTAATGGCATGAAGAACATGCAGCGAGCAAGGCTATAAAATGAAAATTGCATAAGGATGAGGCGAAAACAGGGCGCTCTTGACGAGGACAGACAGAGGGAGCACAGGGTACAGGCGCTGTTCCCTCTGTCCGTCCTGGTCAAGTGCGCGCTGTTTTCGCCTCATGATGATCAACCAACTAGCTCGAGATCTGTTGTTCTAGTGCACAAGGCATGTTCAACAGAAAGCTAGGTTCAGTTTAGGAATATTTGGCTCGAGCTCTACGTGTGTGTTCCAGCATATGGTGCCCTGTTTCACAGTTCATATAGACCAGATTGTGTTAAGCAGGACACCCGTTTAACATATTAACATGGCTCAAAGCATAAATCAATTAAAGTGACCGACAATAAATTTTTATGGTAGCTGTTTTCTTTAGTGCAATGGAAAGCTTACTGTTCAGAGTGTCTAATCATGGAATGAATCAAGGGAACTTTTAGGGCTCGTTTTTTTTGTTTGACATGACCTTTAATGAAAACATGAAATGGTAACACAGAAAGTGCCGTGAAACATGTTAAGAATTTTTGGATCTCTGGCTGCTATGAACTTGTGTCACACAACACAGGGTGCAAACAGCGGGAGGTGAGCATGATAGCAATACATGTTTGTGCGCTGCAGTTTGCTGCGCATGCATGCGTGTTGCATGCATGGGCAGCAGCTCGATATGTCCCACAGTTTGCTACGACAGCAGCGCTGCTCTTCGGTGTCAACTCCTCCTGCTCGTAAGCAGCACAGAATACAGTGGGGATGGGTAATAGTATAGTTATATACTGTAATTCTGAGCACTAATTATGGTGCACATAAAAGCATCAGACTATGTACTGTACACATAAGGACTGCATAGTGCAGCATCGGGTCTCTTCTACCAGGCTGCGTGACAGACTGATTTTTAGGCAGTGGCGTAGCCAGGGGATGGCACACCACGCACGTGCCCCCCCCCCCGAATTTTTTTTTCGCCATTGCACACAGAGCGAAAAATGACCATTTCAATTAGGTGCCCTCCCCGAAATCAAGGAGGTACCCCCCCCCCCCCCGAAAAAAATTTCTGGCTACGCCCCTGTTTTTAGGACCTTTAAACGCACGGATGCACTGAAGTTCACGATCTTTTTATTTCCACCTAGATCTACTCACACATTCTGGCCAGTTGTCGGTCCCTTTAATGAGCAAATCTTTATCAAGATTGTGAGCTGAGCAAGTTGGTTTGGTGAACTGCTCATGAGTAGGACAACAGACAGTGTCTCGTGTGCTTCAACGGACGATGTCTTGTGAGCTTTTTCCATCCGTTGTCCTACATGTGAGCGCTGCATGACACTGATCAGGAAATCTTTGCATATCTTTCAGTATATTTGCACCATCAGTGTCAGCGTAAGCCATTCTATTAAATAAGCTGCCCAGACATCCAGCTAATGTTGTTTCCCTGTGCAACTGGAGTTGTGGTTATTCTGGATGACCTTTTTTTACATAGAGTACATAATAAACTTGCATCTTCAAAGTCAAGTTTAGCTTCAGATGGTATTGTAAATATAGTTTGCCTTAAGTTTAAGATGGGATGCCTCAATGTGCCACGAGAAAAATGTGTGTTTTCATGCCAATGCGGTAATTGGGATATCGTAATTTACAATTCTAATAGACCTCATCCACGACATTGCGCAGGTTGATCTTAAGCGGAAAACCAGAAGCGGCAGTAGGCTCCATAAAAGACCAAAGACCCCCCAAGCTCCCTGTGACACACAGGAAGGCACTGGGGGGCATTTGAAAACAAGCGCCGGGAGTGCATTACCAGTGCACTATGCTGCTGTTTCATCACGGAGGAAGAAGGTGACCACGCCCAGAGGAACTTCACGCTCTCCAGTGTGAGTACCTCAATAGTTATGTTTTTGTCCTGCCACAAGTGAAGAAATAATGCGTCAGATTCAGCCGGGGTGGCTAGAAGGAATAGGGGTGCAAGCGTGGACATTTCTTTAGCCAGGTAGTGTCAACCTTTGCACTGGTCCTGTTAGTGGCCCCAAGTGGTTTTCAGAAGTTGCAAAATCGTTGTGGCTGCCGCCGCAGATTACTGTAACTTCATCACCTCGGTAAATGCACAGATGCATCAGGGAATATTAGCTGTGTTAGTTTTTTCTAGAGCTGAGTGCTGCCAAAATTTTGCATTATGCTTGAGTTTTGTTCCGACGTGAGAGTCTCAAGAAGCTCGCCATAGATTAAATGCTGCAGTTTTACTCACGGGAGGCCGTACATGTGGGCTTGGGCTTGTTATCATAAGCACTTCGGTTGGGTGAGTATGACCATTTTAAACATGTACAGCAAAAAATTAGGGTGGACGGTCGTTTTGCAGTCGTCATGTTTCTCGCACTATTCTGTGACAGTGTTGTGCACTGCATTGGCAGTCTGGTTCGTGTGCATGGCACAAGATAGTTACACAATTTCACGGCATTTCAAGTGCCGTATTGTGGTATAACAGGCCAGGAAGCGACAGAGCAATGATTTTTGATGGACACAGTTCCTTAATCTGATATACACAATAGATGATTGAAACTTCTGCATGTATTGGTCTATGTAAGCTCACGTCAGTTTTATGGCAGAGACTGGCCAAAAAGATATAGAAGTAAACAATTTTTTTATCGTAGCAATATCAAATGTCTTGTTTCACAGAATGTCCTTCGCTGCATTTTATGGTCTTGAATCTGAGGCTACAATATTCATTGTTGTAGTTTTTCTTCTTATGCTGGTTAAGGTTAACCAGATATTGCGCATATTATGCTTACATTACGAGTGCAGTACTAATTCTATTAAACAAATTTTTTTTTGTTCTTCCCTTGTAACGCACACTCTGAACTTGCCGTCCTGCGATGGCAGCTAGGTTGCGAGATGTCCGTTGCTTTGCTTTACTTTGAGCTTTTTTCCCACAAGTCCAGTTTCCAAATTGCAGTCTCTCATTGTACTCGAGCATTGCGTTGTTCCATGTAGTTTCTCTTACAGTAACATTACAGTAGAACACCGCTGATATGTTTTTGAAGGGACCATGAGAAATAAACATGAGAGCCAGCAAATGAAAGAGCTAAAAAGCTGGAACAGTGAAAAAAATATTGAGTGGCGCAGAATTTTCTTCAATGCATGCGCTTAAAAACAACGTGCAAAATTGTCTTGTGCTCATGCCCAAGCAACACGAAAACTTTTTCGAGCACCTGCAGTGTCATATCCTTGGAATAAATTTAGTAGCATCCCGGCCAATCAAATGTTTCACGAAAGTGGAAGTACCCCCGAAAGCAATTGTTGAAGAAAATTACCCCTGCTTCATGAACTCCTAAGCTTCTTCACTGGTACATGCATTGGCGCGCACTCAGCCATTGATCTCGTTGACGGATAAAACTGCATAGCTAAAAGTGACATCATCCGCAGAAATCTAATCAACGTATGCGATTCTTTTGCCACTAACAGTTGTAGTAGGCATCGAAGAAGAACTAAGCACACGCCACATTACCTGCTCAAGGAATCCGACAGCAACCGCGACCATGAACTGAGAAATAACGATGATGAGTCCACGCCAATGCAACAGCGGAAACAAACGTCAGCCATCTTTTCATTACGATCTCAAAGGCTATGCTTTTGTTCACAGCAACCAAAAGTTTGTTATGCGTGTCATTTGCACCGCTCATGCTGCTAAGCAGTCAAGCCAGGCCAAGTGGCGTGAAAAGTCAACATTACCGCTCACTTCTGTGGTCGCTCGACCGGCTTGTAGTCCACTTTGCGGCGTATCATATAGGCATGGTTCTGCAATACATTGAATATTGTGGGAGGGAGCTTTGCTGGGACCAGCGGAAAATGGCGTAATAGGCGGGAAATGAGGAACTGAACTGCTGGGTTTGTGCTGTACCTCGAAACAGAAAACAATGTGGCTGCATGGAGAGGTGCGCAAGCAAGCACAGATACATTGTCGGTGCTCTCACCTATTCAACCTTTGGGTTGCCCTGTGTAGTGCATGAATCGATGACACATGGCTTTGCTATAGCAAAGGTGCCTATGTGGTGCGGGATTGAATAATGTATTGAACTTTTTTTCAGTTCAGTGTGATCACGGGCTCATCAGTCTTGCGATAGGTGCTTCCTTTCATCGCACATGATCACATAAAGGTTGCGTTTGGCTCCTAGTATACTGGTACATGGCTCTCGTCTTGAACTTCTCAAAATGAATGTCGGTTTGCTGCTGTTTATGGTAATGAATTTTTCCAATATGAAAACGGCAGATTAGCAAAGCTTTCAAAGTAGGAGAGCACTTCATTAATTGGATCGCTTGCTGCTAGAGTGTCAGTGCACAAATTGCCTTCGCGAAATCCGATAAAACGTCTGCATACATTATGAACGTTGTCAGACCTGACTTTTTTTCTTCCTTTCCTATGCGGCCATTTTATGTAAGGATGGCAGTAACAGAAAGGTGATAGTTTGAGCTTTGGAACGATAAAAAAAATGGCAGCGGGAAAGACGACAGATGCCTCGATGCACTTTTGTTTTTGGGCAATTTTGAAATCATTTCATTGTTAGCAGCGACTGAATTAAACCCTCATCACCAAGCTAAGGCCTGGAAACAACCCAGAAGCAACCATAGTAGTCTTCAGAATCGTGCAGTTTCGCTGTTTCAAGGCTTGCGTAGCCTAGTTTAGTGCAAGCTTCTTCAATTTTTTTGTTTGAGATTCGACCAACAGGTTTTTTCAGGCACAGTGCATTTTCAGCTAAATGGTTTGACACAAACTACCTAGATAAAAAACAGCATATTGTCAAGGGGTTGTGACGTTGACTAAGGAAAGCAGTCGCCGTGTCTAAGATGAAACTCTTTATTTGGCCGAACTTGTGGCCGGGGAAAGGAAAGTCAAATTACAAGCAACACACACTGTGCAATGATTGCGGCGAACAGAGTCGGCCGTCGATAATCTGATCATCGTTGGGACACGCCGTCTTTTATACATCACGCATAGAACTTTCCAGCCATATCACTGGTGGTCACGCAAGCTCTAGAATGAGCTTGACTGTTCGCATTCTGCGCGCAATCTTAACGAAACGATCTCCTGCTATCGCGAAGCTTCTCGAACACTGAGGCGCTGTCTGCGCTGAGCATTGCTGACAGGCTTTTGTGCGTGTAAACTGAATGCAGCAAAATTGAAACAAGAAACGCGCGTGGTAATATATAGAGGCAAACATAAAGGCATAGAAGATAACGAAGAGGGCTGCTTCTTTTTTTTTCTTGTAACTTTTGTCATCCTTTGCTTATGTGCTGCGCTTTTTGTGGTAAAGTTCATGCCAAGTCTAGTGAACATAGGCCTTAAAAACAAATGTTAGCAATGTTGAGCCTGACTCTTTGGTTATAATCATGGTAGCCATTGTAAAAATTGATTTGCAACTTGGTTGTTCTCTTAATCCTGCATAATGATACTCCGAAGTCTGAGTCAATTTTGCTATAAAAAGGTGCGGTCATGACGTGTCACTTTGTAAAGAGTCGTTCATTTCTGCTGCACCTTTTACATTATTAATAGTACGGTTATTTTAAATATCGGTATTTAAAATGTGATGAGTACACTGTATGTACTACGGCTTTAATACTTATACAGATAGGACATGCACCTAACTCTCTTGTTGGCACTTCATTTCAGTTACTCTGCTCACATACCTTGCTCCCCTATTTCTGTTTGGGTGGGCTATAGTAGTCTGGCTGGCACAGATTTCTAATCGCAGCAGACGATCCTGCCTGCTTTCATGCTGATTTTTCGCCTTCATAAGCTGCAGCATTTCACTTTACAAGGTTGTTCAAGATGCCATTACTGCACACAAACTGTAAAGTTTAAAGGCAGTAAATGTACATGCACACACTATAAAATGTACATTAAGGGCTTTTACTGGCTATTCGTAAAATTTCGGTGAGTGTACAGGAAGCATTTAATTCACGATGTTATGTAATGAGATTTCACGGGATTTATTATACCATTCAAAATAGTAAAAACCACCTAGTTAGTTTCCATGCGATAAGCATGCCATTACGTTTTCTTGCATGCAGCAGAGCTCATTTACGCACTTTTCTCTTCTAAGACTGCGTGTTATTATCATGTGAACCAAGCTGCTTACATGTGTGTCTGACATCATATTTGTTCATCATTTATGTATTCAAGGTGCCTGTGAAGAACACATCAAGGCGCATGGCAGTGACGTCCCGGTTGCACAGCGGTGCCGGAGCCTCAACCAGCATTTCATCGATCTTCTCACGGTGTTGAAGAGATGAACACAACACCACACCTTCACAACGCCATGATTATTATTTAATTATAAAGATTTTGTTTCTAAATTGCTGTTGTTGCACTATGTTTTGTGCCACCATTCTGTGGGTGACGTACAACTCATGAAATGACTGCAGGGTCACCTCATTTGAGTACCGTCAACACTGACGTATGGCTCTCGACACAGCTAGAGCGTACGAACGTCCCGGTTGCACAGCGGTGCCGGAGCCTCAACCAGCATTTCATCGATCTTCTCACGGTGTTGAAGAGATGAACACAACACCACACCTTCACAACGCCATGATTATTATTTAATTATAAAGATTTTGTTTCTAAATTGCTGTTGTTGCACTATGTTTTGTGCCACCATTCTGTGGGTGACGTACAACTCATGAAATGACTGCAGGGTCACCTCATTTCAGTACCGTCAACACTGAGGTATGGCTCTCGACACAGCTAGAGCGTACGAACATATAAAACAAATTTTAGTCATTGCAGCAGGGCTAGGTGCTTTTCAAATTACCAGTTTTATTAAATTTTTTCTGTGTATTACATAAAACACTGCTTTATTTTGTTGCAATGTGACCACAGCTTATGATGTCTAGCATGTTAATTCAGTAGCTTCTTCACATATTCTTTTCTTTAAAAGCTTATTTGATTCACGCATCAAGACTGTTTTAGAAAGATACAATCTTTCATTTCCTTATCCTGCAATTTTAAGAAAGAGATATTCTCACAATTTCAACGCAGTACTGCTTTTACACGACGTGGATGTCCATTCAATCTCCACATTAAGTTGCTTTCCACCAGATTCGGACGTCGGTTTCATTTCCGCATAATTAATACGGCTTTCCATAAGATGCGGATAACCGCATGATTTCCGCATCATACGGCTTTCCATAAAATGCGGATTGCCGCATGATTTCCGCATCATACGGCTTTCCGTAGTCCAATAATTCCGTATCTACGGTTTCCGTACATACGGAACGTTTCAGTAGGGCAAGCATCACACAAACTTGCACACTCGGCTGGTATCAATTACAACTCACAACGTCACTTATAGATGGTGCCTAAAACAACCGGAACAAACTTACCGCGCTACAAGTGCAATCTCATCCATTAGAAACTATCCAAGAACACTTAAAGGCCTTGAATATTCACCAAACGTGCGTAAATCACAAATCTTCGCACGTTTCTCGAACATTTCTCTTCCAGGAAACACTCAAACGAACTCCAGCGCTGACCGTCGTCTCGGCGACACTCTTCACAACAGGGATCCCACGGCGTCCTCACACGATTCTTCAAAATCGACTGACCGCCCTACACGACTCACTCGAACAACATAACTAGACTTCACCCCGTCCTACCCTTCGTCACCTCTCGTTTGGATCCTTCCCGGCTTCGCGAACACTATTCGGCGCGTACCACAGCAACAGCTAGGGGAAAGGCATTCGTCTCGTCAGTCCGTTTGCGGCGGTCGGCCCCCAAAAGAGGCCCCAATACCGTGAGCTTGTTTCATCCAGCGGCCGCGCTGCTACGATGTCTCGAATTCTCCGGATCTGCGCGGGCGTTAGGCTGTCGCGACGGCGTCTTCAGTGTAGAGAGCAAGGGCGCGGCCTGGGCGCCTTTTGATACTTGTTTTCTTTTTCTCGTTGCGCGCGACCGTCAGCGCGGCGGTGATTTGATGCTGTCGTCTGGAAGCGGCGCCGCGCGTCTGATTTGGCGCTTATTTGTGACAAAAAGAAGGTTCATATTACGAATAATACGCTTCCTGACACTGTACATCGCAGGGGAATACGTGGTAATTCACAGTAGCGTCTCTAATCGCGTTCGAGCTGCTCAGTGGCACACAACGGCTTGGCGGCGTCACACCACGGGAAAAAACTGTCTGCCACACACGTGCGCACCAAAGAACCGTGCTCAAGCACAGGAAACATGAGGCAAGCTGCCCCCCACACATGATCACACACCAAAAAAAGCACGAAGAAGCACACGAAAAAAGCACATGGACACGCATAAATCCTGAGGCAACCCCATTGGAACACGAAGTGTCGTCTGCTTCATGGGCTGGAGTTGGGGCGCCCTCACTAAAAAAGCGGCCGCAACTGTCAACTCAGCCGAGGCGCGCTCGCCAATTGACGGCGCCGCGACGCAACAGGCCGCACCTCCTTTTTTATCCAACGGCCGTGGTAGTGCTTCGACATACTCGAGAACTACGCGATCCGCCTCGGCGGCAGTGGCCTTGCTGGCTGCAGCCGTAACAGGAGACAAAGCTTGAATTTTGTCCAACTTCGGGGCTATGACTGCCCCAGCCTGAGGACATCTTCTTCCCAGTTGGGGATAGCCACATAATTTTTACTACTTGTCCAGGGGGGTGGAATCTGGGCTTTTTAGGTAGGTTAGCGAGCATAATTCTCCACACAACTTCCGTTAATGGGCCCACCTCATTTAACTCCTGGAGGTAGCACTGCATAAGGCGTCATTGGGGTACTCGTTGCGAACAACTTAGCAGCAAGTACTTAGAAGGGCCGTTGCCTCAACTACCGTCTGCGCGCACACGCGAACAACCTCAAGGCAAGAAGCGGCAGCGATTTGGCCATTCACTGTGATAAGTGTGGCTGCCTGCCTTGTTTCCAGGAGACCCGGGTGCTGCGCTCGTACAAATAGAATACGGCACGTGAAGTTTACGAGGCTTTCGCGATGAAAAGTAAAAATGAAGCATGTGTTAGCGCGCCCTCGCTTAATATAACAGACAAGGAGTGTAGCTATCTCCAAAACTAATCTCTCAGGAATAAACAATAGTGCCGCTAGACGCAGGCGCCGCCAGAAGATTTGATATGCTCCCCTTCCCCGTGTTTTCCGTTTCAATGTATATGTACTATCGGCGTCAAATGAAACCCGAACTGTGGCAAACATTCGCAGTGATATAGTGCGCGCCGTCCAGTTATCAGCATGAAGAGACGCGTATGTCTGCGCGCACCTGTCAATGGTGATGACTGGATGGCACGTACCATTCCATTGCAAAGGCTTACCACCGTTTCGGTTTGATTTGAAGCCGATAGTACGCTCCTTGCAATAAACCAAGCACTTAGCATTCAGCGCTGCTCCTGTGTGAATTCTTGTCCGTGATTATTTCGAGCTGTTTTAACTATAGATTCATTATTGAGATTACCTGTAGAATGGTGGCTACTTGGGCTGGTTGGTATAGCATTCTAAAAAGAATACACTTTCTTTGTGCGCAGAACTTTTCAGAATTGCCAAGTGACTGCAAGATATAAAGGCAAGAGGGCACGTGAAATACCTGAAGCGTTTTTCATGCGCCAGAAAGGAAATGAGTGTCTAAGTGCCCCGTCTATTAACTTGTTGGACAATGAATACGATTATCTTTTCAGTTGAAATGTGATTTCAAGATGTGAATAAGATGTCTTGCGCATGCGCCGGCACTCTCTCTTTCTCTGTATGTCATTTCCTCGCCCTCCTGATTGTATATATATTCGCGCCATCTCAGCTATAAACTGGTTCTAGATATGCGCACTGTGCTATCTGACTTCTTTTCTGAAACGTTCTGCGCACAAAGAAAGTATATTCCTTTTAGAGAGGTAACTTAATAGAATGCTTTGTTGGGCACGTTGGTTCATTATGGCGCTCGTGCAGTCGTCTTCTTGTCTTGTGTCCCGTCCTTTTTTGCGCTCAAATCTTTTCCTTTTAGAGATTAGCTGTGTTTATTTAGCCATGCCTGCTAAGCCTTGTCGCCGGCAATTTGATTATGAATCTTGGAAATACTGCGAAATACGGACAATACATTGCTCTCGAATCTTCATGTCGTAAATATAAAGCAAATGAATTCGTATGTTTCGAACTTATGGGCCACACAGCGCAGGACGACGACGAGATAAGTTAGAGACGGAAAGATACTGCATCCACATCGGCCGCCATGTAGACTTTCCCGGCGCTGCCGTCGGCTCGCCTTTACTCGCGTGCGCTCAGACGATATGATATGGGAACGCGGAGCAGGCTACCAGACGCGGGTGGAGACATATTGAGCAGCGCTGACAGGCCACGTCATGGAGACGGCCACGGTGTGGTGGTGGCGCCATCTAGTTTTGATTAACCCTTTCGGCCCTGGCGGTGTCAATTGACACCACCACACAAGATTTCTCGTAGCACCTCGGAAATGACACCAAAACTGCTCATTATTGGGGGGAATGCTTCTTCAATCATCCCCACGGCGATTGACATCAATATTGTGACATGTTTGTGAAGCTGGGGGCCACAAAGAAGAAGCAGCTTGACCGAAGTCTTAGGTGAAGCCGAGGCGCGGAAGCTCACGCGGATAAGCGCCATTTTCGGGACGACGTAGCGCAGCTGTTCTAATGAGTATCACACTGAAAAATATGACGTTAGTTCACATTTTGTCTACTCTAGTCAGTAGCACGAATAAAGAAGCCATTTTTCTCATTTCATAAGCACTGAGCCCTCATTACCTAATTTGATGCCATGTTAATTAATCCATAAATAATTGCACCACTGCGTCCATTTTTTGGTTGTGGTCTTCTGAGCTCATAACTATTATGAAAACACGCAAAATTAAAGTCTCCGATCAAAATAAAAAATCCAGGGCTGAAAGGGTTAAACAAACCAGTTGCTGAAAATCGTCTTTACAGAAAAAAAAATCATCATTTAGTTTAGCAAAAGCCACAGCTGTACAGTAAAGTCGTTCATGCTCGTTGGAATCGTGTATCCCGAAGCGCCGATGACAAGTAGGCGTACTCGGTCGGTACGCTTGGCCTAAGATTCGGTGGTAGTCACGGTGGTGGGATATGATGGTGGAAGTTATACTTGGTGGAGCTTATCTCGACGCAGGCTGAGGATCAAAGTCTGTGCATTCGAGCTTAGCATGGACTTTCGCTGGTACCTTAAAGTGCGGCTGAGGTAATAAGCGCGCAAGAATTGCCATAATTGCGTTTCTAGCGTGGCAATATCAAGTGGCGGCTGTTTTCTGGTCTCCACGTTTGATGAGACAATAGGGGATATTCATAATGCTTACTGCTCTGGCAACATTGGGCGCGTCCGCCATATTGTATTGGGCACCGTCGCGGAATCGTCCGCTAGCGTCTCCAAAAGGAGAGGCCACGGAGAGGCTAAACCGCTGTCGTTGGCGGAACTTTCGGACCAAGAAAATACGGCTTTTTAGGAGCGTAGCTTCTTAGGCCGGCACCCCGCCGTCGCCGTCGCCGTTGAAGCTCCCTGACACGGTGCCATCTGTGGCGTCTCCCCCTCACGCGGGAGGACAAATGAGCTTTATGAGCGCTGGAACGCAGATGGCGTCTGCACGATGCGCAAAGCTCGAGAATACGAATGCATGCGAAACGGAGGCAGATTAGTCTCCCTCTCCCTCTTTCTTCGACTCTGCCCTCTCCCCTCAAACCGAAGAACGCGCGAAAACAACGCTTCACCCTGTCGTCTGGCCAGTGGTTGGTCTGTTGCCTGGACAATGAAACGCCGCGCGCTCCGAACGCCGCGTGCGTCCCATTTTTAAGGAGCTTCGCTCATCGGTTGTATCCGTACACGGAACTGCTAGTTTTTCTTTCGTCATCTAGCGCCGAATGGTCAGCGAACCTCACGGTGCTGCCACAAATCGACGAGAACGCAATATCAAAGCTCTGCGTGCTTCAAAACTCATGCGGACGGCAACTGCACGAGGGGCATCACTTCGCAAAGCCGAACATCTGTTCTCTAGTGGCGTGTGCTTCTGATCTGAGGTAGGAGTTCAAGAAAAGTGTTCATTGCAGAAGAGATGCGGCTCTGAAACTTCTCAGACGACCTTGCGCAGCAATAAATCTCTATAGTATTTCCCACTGACATTATAATAACACACTTCAGATATCCATCGGAAGATGCAACCAGCTAAAAAACCACACGAAGACAGCGAAGGAGGTTTCCTCTTCCGATTACTATGAACGAACTCGCCCAAAACGCTACGTTACTGAACTTCAGATATCCAAACCACGTTCTTTCTGCGCGACCTGTGCAACGCTGTGCTGCATTCCTCGACTCATTTGTTTAGCCACATGTATCTCTACACTCTTCGCAATAGCGTGTGTCGCAGTTTCTCGATATCAACAAGGCATGGACATGTGCATGAGGGGTGCGGCCGAAACCAAACAAAAACAATGATCGCCGGTTTCGACTGTATACGGAGAGAGCGCCCCGAGTGACGCTGTTATAATACACACTAGTTGTTTATAATGCGGTGTGGTCGTAATCTATAGCGCGGATTGAGCGTTGTCGCCCTGGTTTTCTTGAACGCTATACGCGTGCGTTAATTGACTCATCTTTTCAAAAGATCGTGCTTTTTGCTTTCGCATGCCACGAAGGCGTGCATTATCGCGCGCCGCGTGCTATTGCAAACAGCATAGAAGCACACAAGTGCCCGCGATCAGCGGAAAGATTAGTGCGACGATCTAACGAACAAATAGCTCGATCTATAGTACGGCCGCAGAACATGTTCGGCTCCGTAACTGAATGCTCCGTGTTCGCAGCGTATGCTGACCGAAGGAAGCAGAAGAAAAATGCCCCCCACCTCCCCGAAGGGAATCGTGAGGAAATGCGAATGCATTTCTTGCGCCGAGAGTACACGGCGTAGTAATTTTAATGGCGTAAATTAATGACGAGACGAGGATTTGTACCGTAACCATTTATTTACACATTCATCATGCCCTTGAGAGGCGCCCAGCCAGCGAACGGTCGAGAGTGAGGCGCGAGCGGACGGGAGAGTGGGGCGCAGGGAGGAGAGAGAGCGAACGGCGAGAGAAGGAGCGGCGAAGCACTGCACCTACCCTCTCCTACACTCTCTCACACCACATGCTCCGGTTGCTAGGGGCGAGGATAAGCGCGCGCCCGCAGCTGTTGCTATGGGAGAGGGAGTGAGAGCGGAGAGATAACACCTGCCGGCGCGCGGACACCGCCGCGGACAACGCCGCCTGACATAGCCCGACTAAGAAATGCATTCGCATTTAAAAAACAAGCGGTCGTTCCGTGTACGAATACAACCGATGAGCCAACCTCCTTAGAAATTGGACGCAAACGACTAAGCGCCTGTCCTCGCTGCTGGCTTTCATGAAGGCGGCAGGGTGGGGAGCGGGTGGGAAGAGCGTCTGCTGGGCTCGGTGGCGGGAACGCGCGTTCGCCAGTTTGAGGGGAGAGGGCAGAGACGAAGAAAGATGGAGACAGGTTGGAGAGGGGTGCGAGCGCTGATGCGGCGGGAAGCTTCGGGTTAATCTTATCGCATGCGCCCTCCGATCATCGGAGATGGGCCAGCACACTTGATCTCTGCTTCAGCCATGTTCGTCGCCCCCCGTTCGCCCGCGTTTACCTGCGGGTAGGATCATGCGATACACAGGGGGGATCTTGTCGACGTGGACTTTATACGGACCATAATGGCGACGGCGAGAACCTGTGGACAGTGTTCCTATAATTGCTATCGCAAAAACACACGGTTGAGAAACAAAACGAAATTCTGGGTTTACTGGAATGCTACTTTTTTGAGCCTATCCGAAGAAGCGCTAGCTATAAAGGGCCCCTCACCAGGCCCCACAACAAATTTTAGTCAGACGCTGGAAGTTGTTGTGTGCCCAATGAAGAGCATTGAATTTTTCAATCGAATCGAATTTTTTCAATCGAACAAGAATTTTTTCAATCGGTTCATTACGAGCTATCAAAACCGCTATTTTGAAGCGGCGCGAAACCATGATGCGAGGAGGCGAGCTCGAAACCCTTGCCGCTCGCCCCGCGTAGCTTTCGCAAGCCAAATCTCTTCCCAACCTTCTCCGGCATCCGAGCGAGAGGAACACATCACGGGGACGCAACGTCCCGTGCGCATGACGTGCCCGAGCAAGCCCAGCCCCCGAGCACGCGTGCGGCGTTGTTTTGTTGACCAGCGTTATTTTGTGGTCTACTGCCTGTATCTGCGGGATGGATGCCTCGGTGCGCGCTCGTTTGGAAACGCTAGCACGAAAGTGGCGGTATCATGAGGCAGTGCCGCATTGACTTTTACTTGGACGCGCTAGAATAAATGAGCCTAATCAGTGCTCGAACGCGCCAGAACATTACTTTCGTTTCCAGGGCTGGCGTCTGCTGAATACGCTAACCGCGGGGACAAGAACGCACGCGAAACAGAGGCACATTAGCCCCACATATCGCTGCAATTCACGGAAGAAAAATGAAAAAGACGCACACATTCCCTTTGTGCGTCTCATTATTTCTCTCAAGTTTTATTCATCTATTCAAGCTACAAATTCCACAAACTACACACGACGTGTCAAATAATTTCCACAATGTCACGTGCTACTGTTATCGACGTCAGAGCACAGTCGTCTACGTAGAGGACCGACGTCACAGCACTACCGTCTACGTAGGGCCATTCCACCGTGTACGCCATCCCCTCATTCTCTGGGCGCGAGCACGCGAGAAGAAGGGCAAGCGGCGTTCAGCTTGAAATTTGACCCATTTCCGCGGCGCGTAGCGTTGCAAATTTTGGCAGACGTGGTCGTGAACGCTCAATGTATGAATTGCGCTCGTCAGCTCAAAATTGTCAAACCTGGTCACATCCATCTGACAGAAGGAGTGATTTTTTGTATTTTTAATTTCTTCAAATTTAGGGCGAAATCATTACACTCCTGTTGAAAAAACAACAAATAATGTTTCCTATTCTTTGTTGGCTTATTTATCGGTTGGTTTCATCAGTTGTGCCTAACAAAAAAAAAAAAGAACTCCTCCAACAATTCCCCTTCTTTGGTTAAGCTTATGAAAGACACTTGTCGTAGCCCTAAAGTAAAAAGGAACTGCAAAAACGTTTAACTTTGTCACTACATTAATATGCCTCGCTTCTCTAAGCTTAGCTCGTTTCCTTTACGTTGCTGAATTGTAGGGACTCAGAAGATCATAACGAAATCGTGATAACGCAGAAATAAGGTTCCACCCCAATACTCGTACGAAAGAACGAAAGAGCTTTGTTCACCATAACTTGATCGGGCGTTCTTTTGCTTAGGATGTTTAAAAGAATAAAGGAAGAATTACAAATGTAGATCTGAACGCTCCCATAGGTGTGGGGTGTTTAAACATGCACTAAAAAAGTCATAAAACGAAAAAAAAAAAGAAACGACAGCTCATGATTGCAACGAGAAATCCGAAACAGAAACGAAACTTTTTTGTGGCGGTGGCGACATCCTGTAGGATGCTGTGGAACTAAGTCACGGGCTTAAAAAAAAAAAAGAGAACAAAGCTGGAGCTACGACGTGAGCAATCGAACCGATAACTGTGCGGTGGTGCCGCGTGCCGAACCATTAGCCAACTCGGCCACGGATGACGCCTTGTCGATGGCGACAAGGAAGGGTTTATCATTATACCACATGCATTTGAAATATCTCGTTTCAGAAAACGCGTTAGGGAACAATGTTATGCCAATTTCGGCAAGGTGAGAAGGGCTTTAATCGAAAGGTGAGTGTAAGACTACATGCGATGTACTGAACATCAATATAACTTGCTTAGTTGTACCACAGTGAGCTGGTTTTGTCTCGAAACGCAGGCCACATTTGTTGCCGTTTCCATAGACTCCCGTCGAACTATCTTTAACTGCTCTGGGAACAAAATTGAAGCTTACTGCAACATGATCGCTGCAGTCTTCTCGTGCGTTTAGGTTCCCAGAAGCGCTCTGTGGTCAGCGTTTTTCAAAAATCACCCCCTATACTTAAATAATCGGGGAAAGCTCGCTAGGTCCATTGAAAACGCGCTAGCTTCGTGCTGTGGCCGCCAGGGGCGCTGTTGTTTATGTGTCCTTTTTGTTTCCGAGGACTCCGGAACAACAGCGACAGTTAAGTGTTTTTGCATGATTTGAGCTTGCCTCTATCTGTAGCTTTACGAGTAGATAAGGCGCTAGCGTAAAGGCAGATTGGGTGTATTACTTTGTGCTCCTTTTTTGTGTCAGTCGTGTGTTTTCTTTTTTGTTTGTTGGTTTTTTCACTGCGCCCACGTGGATGGTGTGCGCGCAGACCCACCAATGAATGCACATATACTTTGAAGTTCAGCGTATTCATTGATTTTTGTGTTACCTTTTAGCTAAGGGCAGTGTATTCAGTGCGTGGTGCCTAGGGGTTATCTGATGTGCGAATCTTCTAACAGGTCGACGTCGGGGTACTCATCAAGCCATGGTAAAAAAATCACGCCATATCCACGAAGTGAATGATGACGAGTGGGCGAAGCTCCGGAGGTAATCTGGTAAACCGTCAATTCCCCGTAAATTTTGCCCACTCGATCATCATACAAAGACCTGACACACAAACGCGGGGGGTGTGGTGTGATTATACATACAGTATATACACAATGTTTCATTATTTACATATTGATAAAGTATATACACAATGTTTTATGATTTACATATGGGGTAGATGATGATTTTGTTCAAGAGCTCTACGGACCACAAGGAGGGGGTTCCCCTGATTTTGTTTTCCTCATATATGACGTTAAGCTGAGGGGAACGTTTGTTGTCGGCGTTGCCGTTTTGCCTTTCGAGGGCGAGAGCGCGTTCACGATCGTTTTCATCCGTGGCAGAAACAAAATGTGTGGTCTGGAACGCGCTTATACTTCATGGTCATCAGCGTCATCGTCATCGTTATCACGTGCAGTGGGTACATTCCACTATACTGGAACGCGCTTATTCTTCATGGTCATCAGGCGTCATCGTCATCTTTATCACGTGGAGTGGATACATCCCACTATACGTGGCTACGTACTACTACTACTATTACTACATACTACAGAGGAGGGACAGACCCACACCCTAAGGAGCTTCGCCCCTAAAAGGCCGAAAAGTGTTCAGGGTGCGGGGTAGGTTGGAAGATGGAAGTTTGTGCGGATGAGAAAGCAGAAGCAGCTGACACCAAGTGTAGGCAATGCGAGTTCGAAGAGAAAATGGAAAAAAAATGATCGCTGTCCAGAGTGGGCTCATGACGAGAATCACAGAGCTGGAGATTACGTTGGCGACAGAGCGAGAGAAAACGATGGACATGGGAGAAAGGCTTAGGTCACTTGAAGAGCCGCTATTGAAGGTAGTCAAAGTGAACAAAGAAGACGCAGGAGTCGGCGGCAACAGAGGCGAAACGAGCATCAGGCATGACAAAGGTAGATAGAGTGGTCACAGGGCCCAGCTTCCGGGAAGTAGTTTTGAGGGAGGGAGAGAACAAAGCGGTAGCCGTGACACACGCTAGTCACCTAGTCAGCAGCCAGGTGCAGGTTTCAGAAGGAATGTCTGAACAGGTTATTATCGCAGGTGACTCGAATTCAGTTCGATGCGCAGAGGTAATCAAGCAGAGGGTGAAAGGCGACAAAAGAGTCTCCATAGGGACGTTCCCAGGGCATACGCTGGGGTCAGTCATGAAGCAAGCGAGGGAAAATCTTGCAGCTAAAGCTCACAGACGTAACCTATTGGTATCTACGGGAGGTCTAAAGGACATTTTGAACGAAGAATCGGCAGGACTAGCGACGAGTCGACCTTGGCGAAAGGGGTCGATGACTTGCGCGCCGTGTCCCCCCCAAGTGCAGATTGCAGTATGTACGGTATTGGAGGTACCAGTGCACAACGGCGACCTGCAAAGAGCGGTTGTCGACGCAAACAAAGAGGTATGGCGAATGAGTCGAGAGAAAGGCTTCGAGGTAGTGGAAATAAACGTGGAGGTTCACAGGTGGGGTGGTTTCCAAGGAGACAGAATTCACTTCGATAAGTGACTTGGTCATGAGGTGGGTGGGATGGCTACTGGCTGGACTCGTAGTATCTTTTTTTAGGGGGGCAGGCAGACCCTTCGGAGTCCGGGGTAGGTAATAACCAAGAAAACAACCAGGAGAACTCTTTGACAGGTTGTATTGCGAAAAACCAGAAAAAAGATAAAAGTAAAAGGGGGAAGGCACGTGTTGCACTTAGTTACATAAACATGCTGGGTGGCAGAAAAAAAAGCGAAGTGGTTAGAGATTGAGGGACATTGAAACAACGAACAGATAGGAGTTTATGCGGTTACAGAAATACACCTTATAGACTTGGAAGAGCCACCTCATATTGACTATTATGTTTGGGAACGGTGTAATAGGATCATAGCAGAGAGGAAAGGTGGGTGTGTAGGAATGTGTTCTGCGCACCTCTGGGTTTTGGGCACACTAGGTGGAATGAAAACGTGGCAAGGAGTAGCCTACTTGTGGACGGAAAATAACTTCAGAGAAAAGAATGAGGAGATAGCGGATCGCATAAGTGCGGATATTAAGGAATTTGGTAATGGGACCGAATTCCTCCTTCTAGGGGACATGAATGCCCACGTACATGACCTTGACGGATATTCAGACACCAATGGGAAGTTACTGTTAGATATCTGCGGGACACATAGTTCTGAGAGAGTTAACACGGGGCCAAAATGTGAGGGGCAGATCGAGTCGGAAGTCGGAAACAAGCAATCGAGTATTCATTATTGTCTTATTACTGAAGGAATTTACCACAAACTGAGAAAAACGAGAATAGACGAGAAAAAGATTAAAAGCGTGGGTAGTCATCATAAACGCATAACATTAGAAATAGGATATAAAAGTGGAAATAAGCGCACAAAACCAACGTCTGACAGCTCGTATTTAACCCTTTCGGCCCTGGTGTCCTATAAAAAGGACGCGAAGAAATTTTGCTGCCAATTGTGATAGAATAGACTAAGAAATTAGACGAGGTGTCTGAGGTATCCTCGATACATCTGCACAAACATTGGTAGTGTTTTTTTTCGTCATCGTCTTCTTCGAAACTCTGCTAAGTGAAAAGCAAGATGGTGGAAGGTGAAAAAAACGACACTCGCCGCAACCGAAGATTTGATAGCATCTTACTGATTAACTATCACATTGGCAGCTGTCGTATTTTTTCGTGTTGTTTCTAAGATGTTTAACATCCTGTTTACAAAGTGGGCCTTCCCTAACACTAACGCGTCGCCTGCAGCAATGGACAATCTTCATGTCCTAAATATAGGACACCAGGGCTCAGTGGTTGTCAGAGCTCTGAATGAATTGATGCTAAACCAGAGCTGTAACACTTGTGACATCCCCCCGATTTCTTGTTATCCTAGTCTAGAAACCTGCCCAAATCACCTAAGGGGTCTCCAATAGCGAGATAGTACGTAATGGATTTGAATTTGTTTTCTGCACTATATGAATGGTAAATGAGGGAGCTAGAAGATGACGATCAAGTGCAGTTCAATCAGTTTGGCCTTGCAGAGATGGGTGGAAATAATTTTCGCACTGCAAAGCAGAAATCGACAATCTTTTATGATGTTGGATCTTACAAAGCCTCCAATAATTAGACGACGGCCATTCAAGTGCAATGCATCACGAGTGCAAAAACTTGCTTTTGGACCTTTTAGGCGCTGGAACTAATTCGTGGTTACTACATACTAGTTTCACAACGATTACACCTGCTAACAGGGTAAAAAGAAATAGCAGTGTTCAAATTCACCATATTTCACTTTACAACCACTAAGCCCCGGTGTCCTATATATAGGACATGGCGCCATTTTTCTTGCATACTGATGGGGTGCTCAGAATACATTATTTTTGTGCTCCTGAGGTTGTAGTAAAGCCAAATCAACAAGAAAAAAATTGTCTGCCCGTTAAAAAAAAATTCAGGGCTGAAAGGGTTAAATGAGAAAATCGCAAATAGCCGCAACAGTCGAGGAAAAGGTAGGGAAAGTACCGGGCAAGGTCTGGGAGTAGAGGGACCTGTTGCATCTAATGAACAAAGAGATAGGAAAAGAGAAGAAAACTAGTTGCTGGAAAGGAAAGACGAAGCCAAAAAGTTGGTGGAATAAGGAAATCCAGGAAGCGATCGAGAAGCGACGTGAGGCATCACGGGAGCGTAGTAAAGCAAAATGGGAGAAGCGGCCGCAGGACGAATTCAACAAAAATGAGAAATATATTTAGACAAAAAGTCCATTGTACAGAAATCGGTCGAGGCAAAAACTAAAGGTGCAAGTGAACGCTGGGTGACAGAGATTCGGGGAAAAAAGCAGGCCGCGCCTAGGATATGTTGGAGCCGCATAGAGGCGCTAGGTAGGAAGACTGTCGCAATGCAACAACATATTGTCAATGAAGGATTAAATCAATTGGAAAGGTATGAAGCGCTAGCCTAACCCAAAAGGTGACAGCCGAGTCGTTTAAAAAGATCTTCCAGGGGATTTTCCCCGGTGAGTAAAAGTATGACAGAGAGGGCACCCGAGGAAGAGCTAGTACTTGAGAATTTCAACAGGAAAAAGACTGAAGGAAAAATTCCAAAGCGCACTGCGCCGGATTTAGATGGGGTTCCCGCCAGCCTCATTAATGAACTAGGACATAGCACTAAGGAAGCACTGCTGAAAGCCGTAGAAAAATACTTACAGGACAGGCAAATACCGGAGAGTGGGCGAAAAAATAGAATGAACCTAATCTATAAAGGCAAGGGAGAAAAGGATAACATACGCTCGTATAAACCACTAACCATTACATCAGTACTATACAGGTTGGCGATGCAGGCAGTAAATATCAAAATAGGAACGTGGGCAGAACATAACGATATTTTGGGAGAACTTCAGACTCTATTTCCAGTCGATAGGCAGTTAGACGATAACCTCTTTGTTCTCGCTCAGTGTATAGAAATATCTAAAATAGAAAACAGGTCCTTGTACATGGCTTTACTAGACATCACAGGAGCGTACGACAAAGATAGACTAATTAGGAAATTTAGTGGGATATATTGAAAAGATTGGGCCAGGCGATGACTGTGTGCAGCTTTTGAGGAGGAGATAACGACACAATACAGTTTGCATAGAGTGGGAGGGAATAGGTAGCAAAGAGAACGCTAATATTTGCAAGGGGCTAAGACAAGGGTGTCCTTTGTCACCGCTGTTATTCATGCTGTACATGGTGAGCATGGAAAAAGCGCTAGAAGATAGCAACATTGGTTTTGATCTGTCACACAAACAAGGCGGCGTGGTGACTGAGCAGAAGCTTCCAGATTTATTTTATGCTGACGATATTGCCCAATTGCGGACAGTCGAGATGATATGCAGAGGCTGGCGGATATATTCGGAAGGGCAGACGAAGCTCTTGGACTAGTATATAGAGTAACAAAATGTGGATTGATGGTATTCAATGATCCCAATGATCAGGCCGTGCCAATACAGGGCCAAGAACTAGCGAGAGTAAGCGAATGCAAGTGCCTCGGAGTATAGGTAAATGAGGGTGATAGATACGTGGATGTATAGAGGAAAAAGCCTCGGCAGCAAAGGGAAAGAGGAATGCTGCATTGATGAAGCACAGAGCGTTGTGGGGATACAATAGGTACGACGTGCTTCAAGGTTTGTGGAAAGGTGTAATGGTTCCGGAGCTTTCTTTTGGGATTTCAGTGGTGTGCATGACGTCAGAGGTGCAATCATGAATGCATGTAAATCAAAGGACTGTGGGATGCCTTGCGTTGGGTGCGCACGGAAAGACGACGATAAAGGTTGTAAAGGGCGATATGGGGTGGACAAGTTTTGAGGCGAGGGAAGCTCAGAGCGAAATGAGGTTCGAAGGGAGCTTAAGGAATATGAAAGAAAGTAGATAGGCAGATAACGTTGTGGGAAAGAAAAAACTAACTAAATAAAAAATGCCAATGACAGAATGGGAATCGAACCCGGGCTCTCTGCGTGGCAGCCCAGCACTCTACCACTGAGCTACGCCGGTTTTTTTTTCTTTAATGCATGGAATCAACACCGGTGCTTGAAACTGCGTTGCAAACTGGCGCTATGCAGGCTTCATGTCGGGCAAGGAATCGCGTTAACATGTGTTGTAAAGCGTTTTAGAACAGTAAACTAACAACCAGGCGTCACACAATGCGAATTGCGTAACGAGCGGGTCGTTCAATGCTCCAACCCATTACAAAAGCCTCTGGCATAATTCTTCATCGTCGTCAGCCACAGCATCAACAAAGTGCGCATAATGCGTTACAAGTAGAGCTGTGCGCCGCCGCGCCACGCCGCCGCCGCCGCCTGTTTTTGCTCACGCCGCTCGCGCCGCCGCCGGCGTTCCGAGAGTGACCACGCCGCCGCCGCCGCCGAGCGAAAATTGCGGCGCGCCGCCGTTGGTCCTTTATTTTAAACCGAACGACGAATCTGGACATAAAATGCATCACTTCACCGGGGAGCTCTAGTAATGGACTCTCCGTTTCAGCCGCCGTTGATTGGTGTGAGCTCGGCCAGCAGAGCGCCCTCTCTTTCCGGTTCTTCCTTTTCATTTAGACGTCATGAAGTGTTTTCACATATCTCCACTCATATTAGAGGAATGGAATGCGCTTCAACCACAGAGGGGGGAAAATGAGGACGCCTAGCATCTGTAAGCCAACCTCTTCTGAAGGCGCTACGTCCTCGGGCTCGTGTCACAATTCCCACCATGCCTCTTTTTTCTTTTCCTTTTTCGTGGCGATCTTATGGGGAAAAAAATCTCGCATTTCCACGAAGTGAATCATGGCGAGTGGGAGAAGCACTGGGGATCGTTCTTACCGTAAATCACGCGTGACATCGCCAACTCGCGCATGTAAATGAGTGACAACGCGTGTGTACAGTATATACAATGTTTTTTTTTTTACCGTTGAGCCGCCGCGTCCTCAACCCCGGGGTATCAGCTTGTTGTAGGCGTTGCCGTTTTGCCTTTCGCGGGCGAGAGCGCGTTCACGATCGTTTTCATCCATGGCAGAAAGAGAATGTGTGGTCTGGAACGCGCTTATTCTACATCGTCATCGTTATGACGTATAGTGGGTACATTCCATGTGCTGTGCCGTGATGGCAGAAAGAGAATGTGTGGTCTGGAACGCGCTTATTCTTCATCGTCATCAGCGTCATCGTCATGGCGTATAATGATTACCTTGCATGTGCTGTGCCATGATGGCAACGTCATGGTCATCGTCATCTGGCTACGGCGGTGAATGGTGCAAAGGGGGGGGGACAGGTCTCGTTCATAAGATGCTTCGCATCTAAAAGACGAAAATTCACCAGCGCGCGTGCGCCTAGCGTCCACAAACCAACCTCCTCCGACGTCCCTGTCCCCTCATGCTCCATATTCTGGTCACAGTTCCCAGCGTGCTCCTGTTCCATTTTTCATGGTTGGGGAGGTATTCTCGATGTGTCCCCCTAGTGAACTGTTCATTTCGGCCGCAGCTTATTGGCTGAAGTTCGGCTACCAGCGCGCCCCCCTGTTTCTGGTTGTTCTTCCGCAACGTCATCTTGATGTCACGAAGCTTTCACAACTCTCGACACTAATTAGAGAAACAGAATGCGCTTCAGCGGAACGAACGTAACACCCAGACATCCGTTTTGGGCGTGCATCTCCGAGGCCGTCTATACAGTCTGATCGTGTAAGCCATCTAATCAGGTTTAATGCGGCCGCCCGTCTAACACACCTGTGAAGGTCGGTACGCATTCCCTGCATTGTTCTGGAACATTTGGAACACACTCATATGCAAGTTCAGTCTTGACAAGTTCCTATTTCTGTAAATTTCGTCCAGTTTTTTCTTACGCTGAGAATCTGCTGGCGGATTCGGTGCATCGACGTGGTCAAGAGCAAACATCACAGCTCATTGCTTCTTCGAGTAACTGAATGCGCTATGTCGAAATGAACTGTGGACATCTCCTTTAGATGGACACATCGAGAATAGCTACCCGAAAGTTTTCGTATCTTTCTCTCCTCCAGAAGTCTCAAGAGTATTGACTGACCTCAAAGGAGTACTGACACGATTTTGAGGCACCCCAAAAGGGACATCTTTCGTGTCCATGTTGTGCACTGTCATCGCTCTCCACAGACCGGAGCCAGACAACGCGTACAAAATATTTTACTTTGGTTTTAAAGTTCGTCGCCCGGCATCTGCAAGGCCAGCCCCACCGCAATTGACATTATCACGACAAGTCAATACAGTTCCCTGGGTTTGCGAAATTTGCGTCCTGCATGCAGCCTCAATCTTAGAAATCACTGTCAGAGTCTCTGGACGACAATTTACTCATCGTTGTTCACGTGAACCAAGTGCGATTGACACCAAACAGGGAGCTGTTGCTAGTATGTCGCGAGTTGCAGTCTTAACGTGACGTCAGACCTCTCTTGACACGTCACTGCGAAGCCACCCTCTCGATACCGATACCGAAATTGCCGTTTTAAGCTAGCGGTATTAAAAAAAAATTAGGCAGATCCCAAGTACCATGGGAATCGATGTTATGCGAAGCATCCGGAGGTAAGGTGACTGGGCTGTAATTTTTTTTATTGAGCGAAACGTTATGAAATGGCGCTAAAGATATGTACAAATGTTGCACGCACAGACATGTTGAACAGTCGCATATGTTTCATATAACCAGTTGTTTACAGTTGTGTAACGATGCCCACAGAAACATGGGTATTGCCAACACTATACCTTTCACCAATATTACGCCTGCATAGGGTGTTCTTCCGAAGCAGTTTCAAGACCTGACGTAGCTCTGTGGTAGAATGCTTGATTGCGACGCAGAATGCTCGGGTTTGATTCCTGCTGGGACTCTGATTTCTATTCTTTGTATTCCTCGCGTCAACGCCACCGATTTCTGTTTTTCTTAACGCTGCCGCCTTTAAATTACCAGTGTCAACGCTACCGATGTCAGTTTCTCTTAACGCTCTCGCATTTAAATTACCAATGCCTGTTCTCGCCGTTTCTGGGTAGGTATAAATTGTCAAAGTCCTGTGGCGCATACCCGCATTCCGCGGCCCGTGGTATACGGGTATGAGCCACACGTGTCTGGAGAAATTAGTTTGACGACATACGCGACGGGATTTTCACGTTATTCATGTCATGACCAGCCAGACATATTGGTCAATACCGCTTACCCTCCCATACAAATTTTGGTCTACCCCAAGTTAAGCAGGCCATCACGGGAGCTCCCAGACGTAGGCGGCTAGATAGATAGATATATACGTAGATAGAAACGCAAAAGTGCTTACAGTACGCAAAGAAATGCTTCGCATTTAAAATATTCAATGCGTTCCAAAGCACCACGACGCTCTTCTTAGGGTTTTCGACACCCGCGTTTTTATTTAGAGCAACAACCCGAAAATATTTAAAATTCGTGTCAGTACTCCCTCAACGCTGCGGCGTACTCCAGCCTAAAAGGGCGAGGACACAACTCGCTGCAAACTCGTGCAGTTTTGAACCTACTGCATTGTGCATAGAAAAATAAAATAGATTAAAAATATATATCGATGTGTTAATGCACTTTTTAACACGAAAGTGTTTTATGCCGGGGTTCACCAAGACTTCACTGACGTGTTTCCGTCACGGATGTGACGTTGTTAAAAGGTACATGAACACAATGCAAAGAAAGAAACCAGAAGAAAAAGTTACGCGAAATTGGTAGACCCGGGAATTGAACCCATGACCTCTCGATCCGCGGCGATAGAAAGCGGGCGTTTAACCGACTGAGCCATCGGCGCATTTGCGAAGAGCGCTTCAGACGCGCCTTATATATCTCACACTCCTTCGCTCTGTACCGGCGCTCTTCGTTTGTCGGGGCGGTGCCGCCGCCTAAGCGCGGAGAAGAGAAGTACTGCATTATGACACCAACTAACACCGACAGAGAACGCTGCGGTAGCCTCAGCACTACGACGCCTCGATGCCAGCATTCGAACGGACGCTGGCATCAGAGCGGCCTACCAGTTGGCCCTACTTGAAACAAAGTGTAGCGTTGCCTCCGCAATCAGCTCCGACAAGGTTTCTGGAGCTAATTTCGCAGGCCACAAACGGAAGCTCTAATTGCGACGCGCTCTACGCGCTGATTTGACTCGGTGACGACGCAGTTACGTGCTTCGTCTTTCGCGTTGTATTGGTGTGAGTTACATGCTTCGTCTTTCGCGTTGTGCTAGCGTGTGCAGCGTAGTGCAGCTTCCGTATGCAGCAATGGTGTATCTCCGCCGTCTACTCATACGAGTGCGATGGTACCGACTACGAGAACTGCTGCATTAAGCGCCACCGAAAGACAACGGCGTCGACGGGCGAATGTCGCGCAAGTCAGTTTGGGTAGGCGTTGGTTTGGTGCAGCGACGGACACGCCAGGGGGGGGAGCGGGAGGCCTTCGCGCGTTCACGGCTCAAGCTGAGAACTCTGTCTTTCGCGTTTGGTGAAGTTGAGCGCATCGCGACCCAACTGGCTGCCGTACAGACGCCGATGCAGGACCGAAGTGATCATGTCTTCGCCGAAGCGACCTATCAGCAGGACGCTGCTCGCCGACACGACGCAGTATGCCAAGCACATCCACAGGATGGTCACCGACCCGCAAATCACGCTCCTTCGCTGCAACGGACCGTCATTTGAAAAACGATTGAGTGAAAACCCGTTCGGTTTCGCTTCCACGGTTTCCGAACGCCTGTGGTTAAAATGTGATTTGCGCGATGCTCCGGTGCGTGCCATGTAGTGTCTCCGGAAAGTGTATCCCAGTCGTGAGTCGTTGGTTGTCGTGGTGGAGATGTGCCACCAGTTGTAAACATGGGTGCATCAACATCTAAGGGTGCTGTAGCCACTGAACACCATTAGACAATAATAAATATCATTGTGCAATGAACATTGAACTACTTCTGTGAAGACACGTTTCACTTTCGTGTGTTATACCGATTCCTATATCAGAGGGATCAACCACATTTTTTCCTTTCATTTTTACTGGAGTAAGTCGATCACTAAATAGAGAATTAAAGGCTCAAACATGAATACTCACCAACTAGCTGAGCTAGTTCGGTGAGTATTCATGTTTAAACGATACGACGTGGAAACACAGACAAAAGAGTGACGTCAGGAGAGGGACCAGTTATATCTCATGTTTTAAGTGCGGAGCACTTAAGGGTCCCGGGCTGTCGTATGGTGTCGTCGTATGCTGTCGTAGCTTTGCGAAACGCAGACAAAACCACGTATAGCATAGCCATCTGCACCATAGTGAGCGCGCGCTTGCGCAAAGGAGGAGTCGTCTTCCTCTTGTTCTTCGAGCGCCTTGATGATATTAAGTGCGGAGCACTTTAGGAGCCCGGTCTCTCGTATGCTGATGTATGCTGTCATAGCTTGGCGTAACACGGGCTAAACCACATATAAAAATAGAAAAGAAAAGAGGAAGGAAGCAAGAAACAGAAAGAGAGAGCAAGAATCAAAAGAAATATGAAGAAAAATAGAGAAAACAAGAAAGGGAAGGAAATAGATAAAGAGAGGAATAAATCAATAGAAATAAAGACAAAAAAAGGAAAATGAGAAAAAGAAAGAAAGCGAGAAGGAAAGAAAGAAATAACCAAAGAGAAACAAAAGGCTACCAAGCGCCGCACTTCCTTCAGGTTTGGCACCACTAGTGCGAGCTGCCTTAATTTTTTTTTTTCTACGGTCTTTTCCGCCGCTGTACTATTTTTCAGTTCGCGGCGTTTGCGGTGTCTTGACTACTCTCTTGTTTCTGTGTTTGCACACCCTGTCTTTATAAGGGCCCCAGGAACAGCCTCTGAAAACGCAAAATCGAGCGCGTTATTCTCTTTTGGCGTTTCTCGATTTTCGGCGTTCTTAGTGACGCCAGAACGGTGATTCACGTGACATCATTAGAGCACATACTCTCAATTGGGCTATGTACGAGAAATATCAGTTGTAAATTGTATCTTACCATGCTTTGCCATGCATTCGCCTACCCGTTCTTTCTCACCTCGCATGATTATCGTACGCGATGAACTGATTTCGCTTCATTTTGTGAGTACAGTAAACTGAGCAAGTTGGTATTGATTCACTATGCCTTAGTAAGTTTCCTCGTTTTTTCCCGCGCTGTAAACATAATGAATCATTTTGTGAGTTTTCGATCGCGCAAGCGGAAATAACAGAGTGTAGCCGACAAGCACGAAATCCCGATAGTCTCAACGCTTAGCGCTGACATTATACACGTGCTTTATGAAGAAATAGTTGTGGAGGTGATATCGCCTGTAAGAATTGTAGTGAAGGCGAGAACGAAACCAATGGAAGAGGCGCCGGATTACTCGATTCTTCCAACGGACAAACTCTTTACAGCGAAGGCGATTCAGCTCTCCAGAATAAAAGTGAGCCCGCTTCCACGGTTTTTGAATATTTTTTTATTGCGATAATGATTATATCACCATCGCCGTCATGTTCCGTATAAAGTTCAAATCGATAACTTTTGTACTCGCATCGTATGCTGTACCCGCCAGTAAAAGCGAGTGAGCGCTAGCGAGGAACATGGCTGAAGCATAGATGAAACCAGCTGCACATCTCCGTCACACTGAGGGCGCATGCGATAACATCACTCCGCGTGCGAGGCCTGCCGTCGATTGCTTCTCAACCAGAAAAGAAGCGCCCTGTCCCTATTTCGCTGGACAAAGGAGTATCAAGGAACGCCGGGATGGGAGGGCTGCGTGGCTCGAGCCGCAACTGTGAACTTTGACTATAAGGGCGTGGTACCGAGCGCTGGCGCGCGCTACTTCGGCAGGCATCAGCAAACGGCTCGTATACCGTTGTACGCGCTATGATCTCGCCGCTTTGTGCTGTGACCACTGATTCGACAAACTCCACGAAAACCCCTTCTTTCCCGGGAGCGGCCGCATTCCCATACTGCAGCGTTTTGCAGTTTCGCGAGATCGGACAAAAAAGAGTTAGCCGTTAGCCTTCGTTCGGTATAACATTACGACATGTTGCTATCGCATTCAGTGCTTCGCCCTTTCGGAGAAACACGTTTTTTTTTTCAGAATTCTATACCCCCCCCCCCCCCCGCGCCCCCCCCCGTTCTGCGAGCCGCGCCGCCACCGATACGACGAACGAACCCCGCGCCGTTGACGCGCCGCCGCCGGAGGTGGAAACACCGGCGCGCCGCCGCCGACGATTTTGGGACCGGCGCACAGGTCCAATTACAAGTGTGGAGCGGCCACCGCGCTTTTCCGAAGAATAACGATTAATGGCATAGTGGACGCTTCCCCACTACACAAAAAATTATGATTATTTATGACGTAGTGGGTACCATGCCAGTGTGCTTGTAGTAGTTGCCCCAAGAGTGTTTAAAAAAGGTTCTAGAAACACCGCTCTTCCAGCTTTCGCTGTGAGTGTGCTGCTCATTCCGCGCAGGCCTGGCGGTTTTTTTTTGTGTCCGTCTGTGTTTCTATTCCTTTTTTCTTTCCTTCTTTCTATTTTTGTTCCTTTCTTTCTTTCACTCTTTCTTTCTTTGGGGACGCCAACTGTCCCAGCCTTGCCGCTCGACCATCTGCGATTTGCTTGAAAAAAAGTTGACGACTATCTACCTAAAGCGAAAAAGGCTTCTCCCAAAATATTTTTTGCGAAAAAATTTTTTCAGTACCTCAAGCCACATGTTAATTTTTTTCGGAAAGCACGAAACCATGGCTCGTAAAAGCATTGTCGAAAAATCTCTTCTTCCTAAATTGGGTTAGGACAAATTTTTCCCGTTAGAACGATGGTAGGCTTTTTACTTGAAAATAATTATTACGCACTTTTACGCTTTCGCTGGTTTTATTGCGACAGCAATTATATGGACACTCTCGGCTGATTTTCGCCGTCGCCGTCTGTCGACGCCGTCATGTCCCGGATATGTATATGTATGTGTATATATTAAAAAGGCATTAAGAAAAATAAATCAGTAGAAAAAAATTCCATACCATCTGACCGGGGATTCGAACCAGGGCGCCCTCGCTCCGCAGCCTGCTGCGCTAGCCAACACAGCCACACGCCATGCTCGTGCCAGCGATAAAACGGCGAGCTATTCCTAAGCACCATTTGCCGCTCGCCGTACGCAGATCTCGGAACAGCTTGAGCGTGTTTTCTATCACGCAACGCCTTTAGAGTTTCTTTCAAATTGAAGACTGCCCTTGAGAGGCGCACGAAAAAGTAGCTCCCTTCTGTACCACTCATGATGTAGAAGGAAAAAAATGCAGCATATCCACGAGGTGAATGATGGTGAGGTGGGCGAAGCTTGAGAGGTTATGGTTGATGCCGTTAACCCTCCGAGAAGTTCCCCGATAAAATCATCATGCAAACACGTGAGGTACGGTGAAGAAAACTTTTATGGAGATTTCAAGTTACCTTTATATATTAAGCACTTGTGGTCGGAGAAGTGCACAGCTAGCGGTGCCAACGTGCACTCCGAGCAGCGAGAGCAGCGGACCCCGAAAGGCGAGCCCGAGAAGCGGCGGCCCTCCGCGCCCGCTGCTTCTTCGTCCATGCCCCACCAACGATTCGACACGTACGGCGACGATCCAGGAGACTGAGAGAGGCACTCGATCGCCGCGCACTCAGGCAAAGTGCGCAGCAGCCAATCGGGAGAGTAGCGGCAATTCGGAGAGTAGCGGCAGAGTAACGCCATCTAGGAAATGAGACGAGAAATGGTCATCTCTTATCATGGCCTCCGAGATGGCAGGCGATACTAGAGGGGGTTACGCGTTACGCCTGACAAGGTTAGACTAAGGAGCTTCGCCCCTAAAAAAAAAAAACACCGGGCACACTTGGCATCAAACGCCACCGCGTGGCAGGAGACGCAGAGGGGTCATTCCACGTGCCGCAGTTTAAAAGAAAACGAAGTATCAAACAGCGTCGAAAAGCCATAAAATTATATAATCAATCTTTGGCCAATCCCCTTGAGAGGGTATGAGCCATGTTAGAGGCAACAACAACAACAGCGTCGGCTTCTGCATTGTAGACACACGCAGCGCGTTGCTCAAATACAAAAACGTAACAACTGCGACAGTTGTTAGTTCACGCTTGTCCTGTGTATAGGCTCCGTGCAGACGTAACTCATGAAGGCGCCTCTAGCGGCAATAAGCGCAGATTTGGTATGGATGCGCAGATTTGGAAGGATACGTTTTAAATATTCATTATTTCCGCGCACCATAGTCGAGTGGAATAAACTAACTAATGCAACTGTTTCAGCACCATCATTGGCATTGTTTTCATCAGAATTAGAAGCCACACTTAGCAGTTGAATTGCATTGCATTTTGTTTATATGACATTGCATTGTATTGTATTTCATTCTGTTTGTAGGCCACATGTATTGCCATTTGTTTGAAAACCAACTTTATGTACCACCCTGCTAAAATCACCGAATGGTGATTGCAGTAAGTCTAAATAAAATAATAAATAAATGCTCTCAGCCGCTCTGACAAGGGAGCAATCGCAGAACGACGCCTTTTCCGATGCCACGGAAAAGGCGTCGCGATCAGCCAGCCGCGAGTGTTGGACGATAAGAATAGCATAGCATAAGACATAAGGCATCGCTCCGCGATAGCAACCCTGCAGCGGCCGTCACAGTGCAATCGCTGATGTCGGCTGTTTCAAGCTGGCGCCGAATTTGGCTGCCGCGTTAGCCCGAGGGTGATAAGCTGTGTTCGTTTGGTGAGCGAAGCGGCCCGTGCTACACGCATGCAGTTTCGCTCAACGGGCTCGTCACCTCCGTTGTCGTTTTCGCCAAGAATTTGATGTGGCCTCATTCGCCTGAGGGTACACGAAGTTCAGCGAAAAAAGCACACGCGCTAACACTACGGTTCTCTCGCGGCTGCTAACAATTTACCTTCTTTTGAAAGCAAACGGGAAAGAAAAAGCCTCATGCGAAGCACCAAAGCACAGCGCAGTGGCTTGCCGCCGCTTGCGTCGTCTGCTCCCGTATCACACCAAATCTGCTGCCGTGGCCGCTTTGGCGCTGGAGGCAGCGCGCGACTGCGGCGGCCGCTAACGTATGCACGGTGCCCATACCTATGCGTCCTTTTCGAGCGTCCTTCTTTGTGCTGCCGCGGCGCGTTGGAAGTATCGAGTTTCTTGTCATTCTTCGTGTGACAAACTAATTTCTTGCTATCGCATTCATTGCTTCGCCCTAGTGGCGAATCTGTGACGTTTTTTTATGCGGCCTTGAATACGGACGATATGGTCCATATTGGGGATATTTTTTATAGAAATATAACATTCAACAAAATGTGATAGTTTGCATTAGCGCATTGCCAGAAAGCTTTACTGTGGACTAAAAATATTCTGAGACGTATTTACCGCGAAATAAACTGTACAGGTGGCCACAAAGTTGCAAAAATTTCATTTTTTCACATTTTTGGTCGTAAATGCAACATTGAGGTGGTCATAGTAAAAATATGCTGAGTAGTGCATATTCTAGCAACCTTTATTGGCTACTCAATTAGAAAGTTTTATGTAATAACTTTTGTTTTAAGAGAGAAAAATATTTTTGAATTAGCTCTTCTGCCGCTCTGTGTGTTTGCACGTGTTTATACGTCGTGGCACTGCGTCCTAGCGGTAAGTCCGGGCTGCGTGGTCGCGGGGAACATCTAGACAACATATTCAACGTTGTCCGTGCTTATTTAAAGTTATTTACTAGCTAGTATGAGCCTGAGTCAACGTGAAATGCGAACCCTACTAGACTACAATTAACCACATGCAGCTGTCCGCTGACGGCCCGCATAGTATGCTTACTCGCTGCACCGGCAAGTGGTACCGATGTGTGCAACACACCGTTACCTATACGCTAAGATTTAAAAGTAGGAAGAACACGACCAAGAAAAGGATCAATTTAAAGTAACAGAAAAAAAACAGGCTGGCATGGTAGCTAAGTTGCAGTTATGAACCGATATATGGACATTGGTGTAACGTCGTCACTTATATAGGATTATGCTGGTTTTACTGCGAGTTATCCGCGATGCCACATATTTTTTTTCGATATGTCCTTTTCTTGGTCCTGTTCTTCCTACTTCTAAATCTTAGCGTATAGGTAACGGTGTGCTGCACACATCCGTACCACTTTCCCGTGCTGCGCGCAAGCATGCTATGCGGGCCCGTCAGCGGACAGCTGCATGTGGCTTAATTATAGTCTAGTAGGGTTCGTTTTTCTCGTTGACTCAGACTGACACTAGTTAGCAAATAATTTAAATAAGCACGGACAACGTTGAATATGTTGTCTAGATGTTCCCCGCGACCGTGCAGCCGGGCCTTACCGCTAGGACGCAGTGCCACGACGTATAAACACGTGCAAACACACAGAGCGGCAGAAGGCTAAATTCAAAAATATTTTTCTCTCTTAAAACAAATAGTAATTTCATAAAACTTTCTCAGCGAGTAGCCAATGAAAATTGCTAGATGATGCACTATTCAGCATATTTTTACTAGAACCACCTCAATATTGCATTTATGACCAAACATATGCAAAAAGGAAGTTTTTTGCAACTTTGTCTCCATCTGTACACTTTATTTCTCGTTATATATGTCTCAAATTATTTTTAGTCTACAGTAAAGCTTTCTCTCAATGCGCTAATACAAACTATCACATTTTGCTGAATGTGTTGTTTCTATAAAAAATCACCAACATCGACCATATTGTTCGTATTCAAGGCCGCATAAAAAACTCGCGAAAGCGTAAAACTGCGTAAAACTTATTTTAAGTAAAAAGCCGGCAGATCCCACGCACTGTGGGAATCGATGAAATGCGAAGCCGCCAGGAAGGAGCAAATCATGCTTTACATAATTTGCACGTAATGTTTTACATGTTAGGACCTGTCATTTATGTTCGTGATACAGTCATGTCACTCAGTACCAAATTTGGTGTATCTCAAGCTAACGAAACGGCCGTGAGCACGCCTTGAGCGTGGCATATGCAAATCATGTCGTACATGACAAGTCATGATTTCCATATTACCACTTTCATTTATGTTCGTCATACAGTCACGTCACTCAATACCAAGTTTGGTGTATATCAAGCTAACGCAACGGCCGCGAGCGCGCCATGAGCGTGGCATGCAAGTCATGTCGCTCATGACATGTCATGATTTCCATATTGCCATGTGTAATTTATGTTCGTCATACAGTCACGTCATTCAATCCCAAATTTGGTGTATATCAAGCTAACGAAAACGGCCGCGAGCGCGCCATGAGCGTGGAATGCAAGTCATGTCGCTCATGACATGTCATGATTTCCATATTGCCACTTGTCATTTATGTTCCTCATACAGTCATGTCACTCAACACCAAATTTGGTGTATCTCAAGCAAACGAAACGGCCGCGAGCACGCCATGAGCGTGGCATGCAAGTCATGTCACCCATGACATGTCATGATTTCCATATTACTACTTGTCATTTATGTTCGTCATACAGTCACGTCATTGAATCCCAAATTTTGTGTATATCAAGCTAACGAAACGGCCGCGAGCGCGCCATGAGGGGTGGAATGCAAGTCATGTCGCTCATGAGTCATGACATGTCATGATTTCCGTATCGCCACTTGTCATTTATGTTAGTCATACAGTCATGTCACTCAATACCAAATTTGGTGTATCTCAAGCTAAAGAAACGGCCGCGAGCACGCCATGAGCGTGGCATGCAAGTCATGTCGCTCATGACATGTCATGATTTCCATATTGCCAATTGTCATTTATGTTCGTGATACAGTCATGTCACTCAATACCAAATTTGGTGTATCTCAAGCTAGCGAAACGGCCGCGAGCGCGCCATGAGCGTGGCATGTAAATCAAATTATGTTGTTCATGACATGCACGTCATTATTTGCATATTACCACCTGTCATTTATGTTCGTCATACAGTCACGTCACTCAATCCCAAATTTGGTGTATATCAAGCTGACGAAACGGCCGCAAACGCGCCATGAGCGTGGCATGTAAATCATACTTTTCATGACAAGTTATTCATGATTTTCATGATATGACCAGCCATTTATGTTCGTCATGCAGTCATGTTATGCCATACCAAATTTGGTATAAATCCCATTAACGATACGGCCAGGAGGGCACAAAGTCGTAGGCGGCTAGATAGATAGATAGCTAGATAGATAGATAGATAGATAGATAGATAGATAGATAGATAGATAGATAGATAGATAGATAGATAGATAGATAGATAGATAGATAGATAGATAGATAGATAGATAGATAGATAGATACGCTCATTGTCGCCGAAGTTCGCTAAGAAATGCTTCGCATTTAAAAGCCTACCATCGTTCTAACGGGAAAAATTTATCTGAACCTTAATATAGGAAGAACGGATTTTTCGACAATGCTTTTAACGAGCCATGGTTTCGAGCTTTCCGAAAAAAATTCATATGTGGCTTGAGGTACTGAAAAATTTTTTTTCGCAAAAAGTATTTTGGGGGAAGCCTCCTGTTCCGTGGCAAGTTTTGACGTAGAGGACCTCTTTTACTCTATGCCTCACGACAAGCTCATGACAGCTGTAAATCATTGCATAACCGAACAGAACGATGAACTTGCGTTCAGGAACAAGTGCGGTGTGTCGGCGGAGGCCTTCTTGGAACTGCTTAGTTTCTATCTAAAAGCTACTTTTGTTACATGGGACGGTGGTGTATATGTTCAGAAATCAGGGCATATGCATCGGTTCAAAAGTAGCACCTGTCCTAAGTAACATTTTTCTGTCCGCTGTTGACCGTGCTATAGGTAAGGAGGTGCAGGGATTAGTAAAGAAGGTATTTCGTTACGTCGATGATTTTTTAATTATCCCCCCGAGTAACTCTGCAACTTCCCCACTTCATGATGTGATGAATATCTTTAAATAAAATGCCCATGGTTTACGCTTCACGTCAGAATTGCCCAACAATGGTGTCATTCGGGTTTTAGATTTGTGTTTATGCTGAGCCGGAGAATCTATGCTGGTGTTTTTTGCCGTGTTCGAAAAAATCGCTCCTGAGTTAATGTTCCGGGCATTCAAAGATAGTTAAAAAAGGCATTGCCTACAACTCACTAAACTCGGCCCTGACAAAGTCTTGCCATCATAAAATAGAAGCTAGCTTCAAGGAACAAATTGGCTAGGCTAAAGAATGCTGGCGTTCCTGTGTCAACCTTATCCTCCATTTCGCTGAGATTGCTCAAATCTTTAAAGCTGTCCGCTTCTCAACCGGGTCAACGCACCAAATCTACCAAAAAACCAAAGAATGTTGCCGTCACCCCATATGTCCATGGACTTTCACATAGGCTCAAAAAGATTGGGTAGGAATATGATGTAAATGTTGTTTTTTCTGCTAGTGGTAAGGTTGGAAAAGCATGTGCCGCAATAGATAGAAAGAAGAATGGCCAGTCACGGAAGAATATGTGCTCCGTCAATCATCGCACCCGTTTTGTACCATGCGCATGTGGTGTAGTCTATAACATCCCGCTAACTTGTGGGAAAAAAATGTATTGGACAGACTGGTGTCTGCCTTAACGAGAGACTACGCCAGCACAACACATTAAAAGGCACGCCTACTTCCCATTCGTCATCTCATTGTCCCCCCTGGGGTTGTAAACCGTTGTTTCATAGCACGCATGTCATATTTAGGCACGTTGACCAAAGGTCACGTGAAATCATAAAAGCCTTTCACATTAAGAACAACCATGATGTTTGCATTTCCGCCCCATCTATCTGTCTTCATGATTGCGAATTTAGCCTGCTCGAAAGAAGTGACAAGTATCTGCAATGTGATGATGCGCGCGCAGTCGGACTACATGTATTTATTCCTTTCTGCACAATAAACCCAACAGTTGTTAGTCCAGCGCCTGTCCTGTGTAGTCCTTCATCTCGTGTACTCGTCTTTTTGCGCTGTTTTAAAACAATGAAGTTAAACCAACTAGACCAGTTTTGCACGCTGTTGTTCTAAGTTTGCGGTTTTGGCGTGTACCCGCCACGCGAATAGTTTTTACGCGAATTTGGCGGGAACATGTCACGCGACTAGATGCTACGTGGATTTCTCGAGAAGATGTCACATGACTTGTTCGGTGGTTTCAGGGCCACTTGACACGTTGTTACGCTGTTCTGGCGGGAACATATCACGTAGCTAGTAATTGCGTGGTGTTGTAGGGAACATTTCATGTGACGAGTTTTTAGTTGAGGTCACGTTAGTTTGGTCATGTGCCTAGTGGTTACATTATGTTAAGCGATTTTTTGTTCAGGTGACTGGTAGTTACGCGGTCGTGTAAGCCCTTTCCAAGCTGTACACAAAAGGTGCAGCTGTGCGAGGGGGGATTTCTATGCAACGCGAGGTGCCATCATAGCTAGGCTCTTTCTTTTCGAGGCGACACCAGGCCTTGCAGAGCTTTAACAGCTTCATTTTTAAAAGAATATTCAGTGCTGCATATCGCTGAACCAATAGGTGCCCAAAGTAAGGTCAAAAGACAGAAAACGTGAACACGGGAAAGCAAAAAGAGCAACTCTTTTAGAGATAGTCACGATGATGGTTGGCTTACGCACGTTTTTTCTTTCTTTCTTTTGCTCTGACAGTCGCAATATCCTTGACAATTTCTGTCGTCATCGTGGCATTGTCCTTGTACAAAGTAAAAGTGTGTAAACTGGGTTTTTCAAAAAATGTGTCCAAAATTCTCAAAAATCAGTGAAAAATACGATATTTGTTTCATACCATCGCAGTTATTTCTTCTGTAGCCGCAGGTATTTTGAGATCGCTAAATACATCATTGGAGACTGTAATTAAAAAGTTAAATAATTAACTTTTTAATTATTGAAGTTCGACGGTTAAATCAGATGGATAGATGAAACCCCTTCATGCAAGGAACCCATTGCACTTTTGAGATTTTGAAAAACCGGCCTCCAGTAATAAGTGTCAAGTAATGAAGGTCACCTAAATTCATAGGCGAAACCTAAACCGAAGCGCCGAAGAGCGAAACTGCCGTATTCTTCTAAGTAGCCCAGAATGAGTAAGCTTCGTTATATCAAACATCAACGGACTTTATCGGGTAGGTGCACGCCCCGCGCATGCAAAATAACAGGCATGGTGCACCTACGACAACGCGGAAGAACTACACCTCGGTCGTGGCCTTCGAGACTGCGCGCCACTGGGTTTCTCTACGGCCATCCCAATCGCCGTGCTCCCGAGCAAAAAAATGTAATGTGTCTCGTGCGCCCGGCTACCGCGAAAGGGCGCGCTTACTGAGGATTCCGGTGGCAGCAGACACCGCGGCACAAAGCAGAGCGCACGATATACCAGCGTGAACGTTGGTATTTACCCTTACGAAAATTCTTATTGAAAAAAACACAGAGAAGTTATTGAGCAATGTCAACAAATGACATTGAAAATACATGGCGGATCAATAGAAGTACCGTTGGGGAAGTTGTTGACCACTGTTGAAAATTGGCCCGCGACTTTGAATTGATAGGCCATTAAGCAAATCAATATAATCAATATTGATTTATCGTTGAGAGGAAATGAATTGACAATTCCGTATACATTGCGGATCAATGAAAATACCGTTGAGGCAGTTGTTGACCAGTATTGAAAATTGGCCCGCGATTTTCAATTGAAAAGCCATCAAGCAAATCAATATTGAGTGTTCGTTTAAAAAATGGTGAATGCAAATAGACGTATTGTTGAGAGTTTTTTTCCCTTTCAACAGTGAAGGGTCATTGAATCATAGCTGAAACTATGAGCCTAACTGATATTATTCTCGCTTCGGGAGAATGCAAGCACATGTGTACAGCAAGCCTAACTCAATAACCTTGGGCCTACAGTACAGAAGTGCACACATTTACATTTGCCCATTATTTGAAAGCAACAATAATCTCAATTAGGCAACATAGCTTCAGATTCGTGCCAGCAGGAATAAAACCTTTCAACATCATTTATTGTTACACTGCTTGTTTTCACACAGCGTAAGGTGCAAAAAAGATTATGTTTAAAGCTTGCTGAAATCTTTGTTTTATATCTTCAAAGTCCATCGAAGCCAATACTATACACCAGTCTCCTCTACAAACAGATATTCACACAGAATATAATTTAGCACTGTACAAGCCTCCCTCTATCCATTCAGGTAGTGTATGGAAGGTGCAAGCACCTGTGAGTTAACACCTTTCTTTACATCCGAGGTTACATCTATGCACATGCGAAACAGCAACACATTCACATCGCCATGAACTTGTATTCTACTCGCATGTTTTAATGTATACTAGCCGAGTTTCGGTGAAGCTTGGAAAAAATACAAGAAAACAAAATTTTCTAAGTAAAATATTTATTTTTAGCAAGGAATTTTTGTTGAAATTTTTAAACATTTGCGGCTTGGCATAGCAGAGTACTTTTCACTGTAGTGCGCAAACCTCATCGAATATGACAAAATATTTTAAACACTATAGAAAGCGCCATTTGCATAAATAAAAATAAAATCTTAGATGACTAGAGGTACCAGAAAGTGAAAAAGCATAACGCTGCAGGCGGGGCACGCCACTATGGGATAAAATATGCAGGAGTGAACAGGGTTAATACTGGTTTAGAAATCCAAATTCAAGAATTTTCAAGGATTCCTACCGAAGATTTTTGGAGGACACAAAGCAGCATCCCAAATTCCAATTTTCTGCTCTTACAAAATTTCCAAAACAATATGGGCAGCTTTATGCATTCGAAGTACAAAAATTCGATTCAACCAATAAAAACCTAGAGACAATGAAGCCAAGGAAGGTATAAGGGACAATATTTGTAGGTTTTCACTGTAGATCTGTAAGTATGACACGAATGGAAAGGAATTAAAGTGGATGAAAAACCAACTTGCAGCTGGTAGTTACTAAATCTACAACCTTCGGAAATGCTTCCAATGCTCTACCTGACCACATTAGGTTCCTAAGTGCACAAAAATTCACGGCATTAATGAAGCTTCTAGGACATATTTCATATTAGATAAGTCATTTTGTTCAGTTCCCACATATCACTTTTTCAGTCTTTAGGAAACTGTTAGTTTATGAAAGTGATGTACATACGACGGTTCTACTTTTCCGGAGTACTGACCTGCAAAACAACGAAATGGCAATGACCACTTCAAAATGTTCCCCCCCCATTTTCACAATTTCGTTGAATACATGTTTACAGTCATCAAGCTTCTCCTATTTTTAGGGTTTGATAAGGATTGAGTCAAATGCGAATTGGACTTCTGCCAGTAGAGCAAGCAACTTAGCAAATATCCTCTAGGTATAAAGTCAGGGTCTTCATATACACAAAAGAGCAATAGAAAGCTTTACATGGTAGCCACTCACTAAGCCTGTGCAGCAATGCCAGCAGATTTAGTCAGAAGTACTTGGTTTCTAGCACATAGCATAAGCTTTTTTTTTCAAGTTTGCCTGCATAGGACAGTGGATGTTTGTTGAGCTAGAAGATCTATCACACGACCGAGACCTAGCCATAGAATGGGAGAAATCAGCACAGGCGCTGGAAGTGAAGTCGAGTCCTAAGGAGCCAAGTCGAGAGAAAGGGGGGCAGAAGGCGGGCCAGCAGGTGCGGAATCGAAATGAACAATAGGTCAACCAATGATGCAAGCAGGCTAAACACAGTAGCAAAGACATCACTGAGCACGACCTGTTCCCTCAGTTTGCTGGACGAATGTTTACCAACCATAGAAAGCAAGTAGTATAGTCAATATTAGACACCATATGCCAAGAAATTCCAAAGGTTTGCAAGGAAAAAAAAGCAATTCCAGGTTTCTCTAAGGCCCTGAAAATGTACTCTCCAATTTCAAGGGTTTTCAATCGTTTAGAGCACCTGCATGCACCCTCAGTAAAGGAGCAGATCACAATTTAATGTGGAATGTGTGCGCTATGAATACCACCAAAATACATGATTGCCTAAGCTTTATCAGGAGCTCACTTAATATAACTGCGCATAAACATAAACATTACAATATTGTAACCCTTGACTAGTGAATGCAATTGGTGTTAAATTAGCGTAATGTGATCGTTCATTCACTTGCACATTATAAGGCCACAGTTATTCACTCTTCGTTGCACCACCCATCTTCGGCTGTTCGGGCGACTTTGGTTCCCTCGACAGAAGATGTGCTAGGGTGTTCTTTACACTCGTCTCAGGCGATTTGCGAAAGATGAAGCCTGCGAAAGAACGACAGGGCACTTATAACTAAAACTTCCACAAGAAAGATATAACAAAGTATGCACAGGTCATAATGAAATTCTTTCATTGGTTCTGTGTGGGTATAACTGCAGTAAAGGCTGGGACCGAGCTTGTTGGTATAGTGATATTTGAAAGCAGTGAGCACACGAAGACAAGAACACAGAAAAAAAATGACACACAGAGCACTACTTCCAACTAATATTGATTGCAACAAAGAAATATATCCAGCCAAAAAATGAACAAACACACGAAACGGTGAAGGAGACAGGAAAGCAGATAGACAACCAAACGTAGTCAAGTCGTTTTCCTGCCTTCTTCGCCGTTTCCTATGTTCGTTAATTTTTTTGGCGAATTATATTTCCTTGATGCAATGCACCAGCTAGCCCAACGATGAGTGTTTATAGAACATTTATTGCAACACAAGCACGGGATATATATGCAGTTTCTTTGCTCATCTCGTGGTACCACGCATGCTCAAGAACAAGTCTATCGCATTGTTTCCTTCGCTAATGATTCGTTGCCGTTTCTATGCGCATGTTGATGCCTTTAATCTTTAGCGACGAAAAAATGCGACAGCTGTGTTCTTGAGCACGCATGTTACCACGACATGAGCGAAAAAACTGCACATATGGCGCGTATGTATTGTCATAAATATTAGATGGAAGTAATGCTCTGTGCGTCATTTTTTCACTGTCCTTGTCTTCGTGCACTCACTGCTTTCGAAATAACTGCAGTGCATGACCAGCATTATGCATTCCTCAGTAAACAATGCAAAACAGGGCAAGAACAAAAACTACGCTGTGCAAGAACTTTATGAACACATTCAAAGCCAGAGGTGTGAACGATACTTCGCCATTTTAGCTGCAACATATTTTCCAGCAATACATATAACAGAAATTCATTCACAAATGCAAGGTATCCCCTATGTGCAAACAAATGCCCCAACAAGTGTGCTAGAAATGAACATGCAAACAGGTCAGCAAAAAATTTCCGTGACCACAGAAGTCATTGTCGGTAAGGTTTTTATTAAAATATGCCACTTCTCGCCCTGCGGGTTCACAAATGATACAATTACATTTTTCAACCAGCCATGAAACTGCAGCAGTCTTCTTGCCAATCTGTCAAGAGAGCAGTTAGAGCCCACATGTCCAGTAAAAACATGGGTTACATTTTTAATTTTAACAGTCCACCAATAGGATGCATTGCTCGGTGCTTTTACTTGCACATACAGTGGCTTCCTTGCATGTGTCATTGTTTAAATCTCGTCAGCTGAATCCTAGTGCTCTCTGGCCGTTGATCTACCAAAACGTCAGAGCTGCCTCTGCCCTTCACTCTTCCTTTTTCTGTTCCGCAACTAGCCCAACAATTATTTAACTTTGCCTACTGAGTAACAATATGTTTAGTAAGAAAAGTTACAAAACCTACAAGGCATTTTGTTGGAGTCACGCGCTACGTGACGTCAACAGGCAGAAAAAGAGTGTTCAACACTCACCGTCATGGCTACTAGCGTCACTGACTGACATTCCCGTGTTTAATGCACATATATAGCCCATAAAGTGGACCGGGGGTTGGCCGCCTCAGTAGCTCAGTTAGCAGAGCATCAGATGCATTATTCGAAGGTTGTAGGTTCAGTCCCTGCCCGCGGCAAGATATCTTTTCGTCCACTTTTCTTTGTTCACATTAAAATTACGTTTACTACTAATAACGTCCCCTATACTTTCCTTGGCATTATTGTCTGATAGTTATCATCAATATTGTGTCTGACAAAAAAACAAGCCCTTAAAATTTCCACTTCTTAAAGACTTCAAGGCACTTTAAATAATTTTGTCACTTTATCCAAGTGAGATGCGAATAGCAGTAGAAAATTCGTATTATGCAGCATATTTTTATTGCTCCTAAACGAAATTCTACCACGTGACAAGAATTAAGGGTAGCTTCATTTTAATTGTATTGTACACACTAATATGCTGGTAAGTGCATTTTGCATGTCATAATTACTGTTGATAAGCTTCTCTACAAAAAATTGTAATACCACTGCTGACAGCAAATTATATTTTCAAGCTTGGGACATCATTTCACTTTCGTTCTGGTGCAGTTGTGCAACCTGGTTACAATAAAGCCTGTAGAATAAACACAACAGCTATAAGAAATGTTATGTCTTAAAAATGGCATATCCACTGTGGGATACATTTGTGAGAATATTAATCTTTTTTATAACTATAAACCCACACTTACTGACAAGCAGTCTACAACAGCCAAATGCTCCTGTAAAGTAAGAAATCACAAAAGAGTTGAACAGTTTCACAGTGGGATTCTAAGATACATGTCACAGTTTGTAAGAAGCAAAAGATAGCAGACACAAAACGCCAACTCAGAGCTGTTTGATTTAGTCAGCATGTTGAAAAAAAAGTTATACATGTTTTCATTTTTATTTATTCATTTATTTATTTATTTATTTATTTATTTATTTATTTATTTATTTATAGTACCATCAGAGTATAAATACATTACAGAGGGGGGTGGGGGTGTACATAGTAAACAAAAAGCATGAATAATATTAACAAGTAGGTAAACGTAAAAGTGGAAGCATTATACAATATAAACACAAAAATTTGGTAAAGTATAAGGCGTTGAAGAAACAAACAAACAAACATGCAGTGCTATAGTACGCTGGATAAGACATTTTTAAAAGCAGTTGTATCGGTTATATCAGTTATAAAGGCTGGTAAGCGATTCCAATCACCTGCTGTCCTGGGATACATTAACATAGTAGGGGAGGCGATTGATGGTGTTTTATAAAGGGCCAAGGTGCTTAGCGGCAAACAATCACCAAACATCAGATGCAAATATAAGGGCACCACCAATCACACAAGTGGACACTGAATAACTCATCTAGCATACAATATAATATTATCGCAGTGAAGTTTTTAATGGCAGACAGGACATAGTTAACCACGAAACTAAATATTTCCAGAACAATGTAAAAATGAATATGGAAGTTACTGGGCATTACAGTGCAAGGAGCGTGCACGCAAAGATTTGCTTCATAAAGACAGATTCACAATAAATGCAGAAATGAAGTATGGTGGAGGTCTAGAGGCACACTGTATGCAAGCCTGGCGGGAAGATATTCAGCATTTCATCTATAGACATGGCAGCAAGGGTATCATCACTTAACGATAACACACTTGATGTGCCTCTTGTTTCCTTTCCTCTGTGAAAATTACTTTTTGAAACTGGAATATGTGGCAGGGTTTTACTAATAACCTCCAATTGGTAGTCAACACTCTGTCCGTGCTCCACTAGTCTTGCTCTTCATTAATTCTTTGTGCTGTTTAACACATAAAGGTAAAGAATAATACTTGGATGCCATAGTGCGCTGCCAGGTCATTGGTGCAACTTGGTTAGGGCAAATACAATGCCCAAGACGGCACCACTTCAATGCACAAGCATGCATACCTTACAACTTTTACCAAGGCTTTACTTCATCGTGAAACTCTGAAAATCACTTTAATTCTGCCGTGCGTAGACGTTTGCTCAGTCAGACATCTTGCTATGGCGCAGTGCAGGTAGTTGACACTTCATTTCTGAACATTAGTCTTGATCCAAGGTGTCGCTTCTATAATCTTTTCAACTCAACGCATCCAGTAAATTGTACAACAAATATGTACTACACGGCCAAGTGGAACATGTATATGACGTGCGCTTGCTATTACGTGTTTCCTGTCTTGGAGTTGCTCACAATATGGGTGGAATAAGTTTCTCGTTTGAAAATATCTCAACTGTTTATTTGCAGTGATGGAAACAAATGCGTACCATTTATTATGGCCTTGTCCAGACTTGCAAGAAGAATGCTCCCTTTTTTTACAGCAAGTTGTCCAGCACTTCAGTCCCTTGAACAACCGCCTGCGCTGGGAACATGCATAACAGATACCACAAAAAGTTCCATAAATTGGCGCACAAAAGAGGCCTTACAGTATAGAAGTAGGAAATATTAAACACGATGGCTTGACATAAGCATATGTTTATATACCAATATTTTCCTCGAATATGGGGCCCAGTATGCATTAAGAACAAGTATTAGAAAAGTAATGGCCCATTGCAAATAATTGTAATAATGCATTAGGTGTTGAACTTTCCTGCCCTTGTGTAACAAAAAAGGATGAAATATACAGCTTCCCATATAGCTCAATTGAACACAAGAAAGCTTCATCAGCAACCCCTAATAAATGAATATATCTGTGATAATTGTGCAAAATGAATGACATTGAGCCCACTCATTTATTGTATCACATCATGAATGCGGAAATTTCAAAAAAAGCTTAAGATTCAGTAAAAGAGCCACAACGCCAAAGGGGACAGAAAGGATTGAGCATTGTGTCAGTTTTTCTGTTCCCCTCTGCTGTTCTTGTAGCAATTAAATCTTGGGCATGCTTTAGCAACATGCCCAATTTTACTCTCTTTAAAAAAGCTGCGCTTGTTGTGCTGAAGTCAATTCATATGCAGACCTGGTTCTATGTACTAGAAGTATTTCTTCAATTTAATGAGCCCTTGATTCAACCCCCCTTTTGTTCTTTCATAGCGAGGGCCTCGTGCCAGCAAGCTTGATGCCATCAGGTAGCCTTTGAGCGTGTATTGGTCACCTACCAGTTCGCAAAGAGATCACGGGCTACGTGATACCAGCATGGCTATGAATGCTGGTGTGGCACTGCCGGGATTACACACACAGAGGTGCCCACTGGGTGGATGAGAGAGCGACTTTGTGGTAGCTAGAGTGGTGAAGTATCAGATGCAATACTTTGTTGTAGGTTCAGGCCCTGGCAGCAGGATGATGTGTTTGTTTTTGTCCGCATTAATTCCTCTTAATTTATGTCATACTTACAACACTTCATTTAAAAACTACGAATGATCTCCCCTGGCCTCCCTTGGCTTCACCAGGTTGTGTCTAACAAAGAAAATGAGCCCTTAATCTATTCCCTTTCTTTTGTTTGTTCAATTTCTCAGTGATTTAAGCACGCCAGATCACAAATCGCAAATCACAAATCGCATTCTCTGATAACTAGTTAACAAAAGCAGCATTTTTGCCAGTTTCATGGAATGCTACATCTTAGTATTGAATCCTGCAAATAAGAGCCCCATTTTAATTCCTCCTTCTGTATCAAAGCCCCAAGGAAAACAAAAACTGTACAGTACAACACAATCAAGTAGTGCTTCAATGCACCAGCACAGCCTAAACCATTTGGGATAAGAAGCTGTTGCAACAGTGCTACTCCACTGTTACCAGAATTTGTGTTTGAACAGAAAGAAAATACAGAGACAAGCAGAGCATGCACTTGCTTAATAAGCGTAACTTGAACTGACACTAACCATCAACAACTCGTTCACTACTTTTAATTACTGACTTGAGAGCAACTATCCCAAGTTTCCTTCAAATGTCATCACGTCCTCGTCACGTGTAGTTCAGAGGCGCCACGTAGCCGGCACGCCGGGCGCTCCTAGCTTCGATATCAGCCATAGAATTCGAAGTTGAACATCTCGTATTACATGCAACTTTCGTGATTTCAAAGAAAAAAAAGGTTGGCATGCCATAGCCTGACACGCACTATATCATTCTAGCATCAACCACTTCCCTCATGTCATTAATTAAAAGTGGATAAACGATTAGTTGCGTCAATGTAATTTTGCTTGCGGCAAAGAATTTACGCCTCGACATAAGAGTTCATGTCCGAAAATTACAGGAGACCGGCTGTCATACAACATTTATGAAAAAATCTGTCATCTCCAAAAAGAAAACACGCTACATGCACGCTGTGCGACTTCCCATTAAATAAGTTTACAGTTGTCTGTGTGCAGGGGGGTAGCCAGAATTTTTTTTCGGGGGGGGGGGGGGGCACCTCCTCGAAATGGTAATTTTTCGCTCTGTATGCCATGGCGAAAAAAAATTGGGGGGACCCTTAAGTTTCGCCTTTAAGAGTTGAACGCGATAGCGATATCCTGTCGCTAGTGCGTACTTCAATCGCTTAGTGCATACTATGTAATGGGTAGCATGCTTTAAACCACGTGCAATTATGCGCAGGAAATGCGGGAAATGTTTTCGAACTTGCTATTCACCCACTACGTGGTCTTAAGGGAATACGCGCAGTAACGTGTGAGCCTTTTGTAATGGGTGGACTGCTTTGAACCACAATGTCGTTATGATATTCACATCTTCTGACGCCCGATGGCAATGTACGCTTGTACTACGCAATATTACGGCGTCATTACATGTTGTATTGTGACGCCTGTATACAGGACGCGTGTGTTTCTAAAGCATGAAAGTTATTTCCACTGCATTTCCAAGCAGAGGAAGTTATTTTCAATGTAATCCCAAGCAGAAGCATGGCTGTGTGGAAAAACACCTGCTTGCCACGCAGACGGCCTGGGTTTGATCCTCACTGGGTCGCGGAAATTTTCATTATTTGTTTTATTTGAATCTTTCTCGATTTTTCGGTCACGGACAAGATGATGATTTTTCGCTCACAACCAACGACGCCGGCGCCGACACCGACGCCGACGCCGGAATTTCTGCGAAACGAGCTCTTTAACGCTATCGCGTTAAAAATTTCCATGGGGGGCACAGGCCCGTTGTGCCGCACCCTGGCTACGCCACTGTATGTGTGGTACTTCCTGTTACTACTTGTATATACAGCGCGATTCACACAAATGCACGGCTTCCAGTGGGCTTCTTGTACACAACTAAGTGCTACGAGCAGCGACCTTGCGAAGCCAGATTATTATGTTATCCAATGGACAATCGTGCTAATTATTTGCAAAAGCGACGCGGCACAGCAGACGGCGATGCAACCAACCTGAGGCATGCTCTGAGCGGCGTTGTGAGCGGCGTTGATGGCAGCATTGTGTCATTGTCTGCTTCCCCGTCTACCTTTGCACGTTAGTTCATTATACCCATGCTTATTGAACCATAACGTCAAGTGCATGTGGAACTATCAGTACGTTTAAAAGCAGACCCACTTTTACGGCGAACGCATTGTACAAGCCGCTTCATGCGACGATCTCGCACTGTACACAACCAAGGAATAACGGCTCAGCAACACAAGGCTTGCATGAAAAGAGCACAGAATCGCTAATGGAAAGTGCCTTCGTCGGCTTGTTTGCAGCTGCAATCAACGCATACGGCAACACACACGGCCAAGCACAGAAAGCAAAGATGTTAGCACAATGCATACTTCCGTATCAGGCCCTTTATATTGCACAGCATCCTGAGCTGAGTACTATGGAACGCGGCAGTGTATTCAAATGCGAAGCATTTCTTAGCGAACTTCGGCGACTTTGAGCGTATCTATCTATCTATCTAGCTATCTATCTAGCCACCTACGACTTCGTGCTCTCCTGGCCGTATCGTTAATGCGACTTATACCAAATTTTGTGTGGCATAACACGACTGCATGACGACCATAAATGGCTGGTCCTATCATGAAAATCATGAATAACTTGTCATGAAAACTATGATTTACATGCCATGCTCATAGCGCACTCGCGGCCGTTTCGCTAGCTTGATTAACCAAATTTGTTATTGTGTGACGTGACTGTATGACGAACATCAATGCCAAGTGGTAATATAGAAATCATGACAAGTCATGTGCAACGTTACTTGCATGCTACGCTCATGACACGCTCGCGGCCGTTTCGCTAGCTTGATATACACCAAATTTGGTATTGCTTGACGTGACTGTATGAAGAACATAAATGTCAAGTGGTAATATGGAAATCACGATATGTCATGTGCAGCATGACTTGCATGGCACGCTCATGACACGCTCGCGGCCGTTTCGCTAGCTTGATGTACTCCAAATTTGGTATTGCGTGACGTGACTGCATGACGAACCTAAATGCCAAGTGGTCATACGGAAATCATGAGATGTCATGTGCAACATGACTTAAATGCCACGCTCATGACCCGCTCGCGGCCGTTTCGCTAGCTTGATATACAACAAATTTGGTATTGCGTGACGTGACTGTATAATGAGCATAAATGACAAGTCGTAATATTGAAATCATGACATGTCATGTGCAACATGACTTGCATGCCATGTTAATGGCGCGCTCGCGGCCGTTTCGCTAGCTTGATATACACCAAAATTGGTATTGCGGGACGTTACTGTATAACGAACATAAGTGGCAGGTGATAACTGCAGACCGGATTTTAGGCAAATGCCAATTTTGTTCCTTGCGTTCCTATCGTGCCACTTTGATATATGAGCACGAATTAGGGGTTAAGGAGGACTTTTATAGTGTTTTTATAGTGCCTATAAATGCCTAGTTTTGGGGTTTGTGCCTAAATGTCTACAAGGTGCCTATAAATGCCTATTTTCAAAAACGGCGCCTATATGAGCACTATTTACACTCAAATTTTGCTTTCAAGTGCAGTTTGAGACCGTAATTCATGTTACCGGGCAAAATTGACGTTTCAGAACTCTATGGGGTGCCACAACCTAGTTTTCTAGTGCAACAAACTTCCGGTAAGCAACCGCTAGCACTAGTGAAATGGGAAGCGCCGGCCATTTTAACCCACCCGACTGACATGGCGCGAGCGGTAGGAGCAGGGGGGAGGAGGAAAGGAAAAGGCGCTATTTCTGCAACCCTAAATGGGAGCACGTCCCAGCGTTACAGTGCAATGGGGAGAGAAAATAAAGGTGGCAAGAGGAGAGGAGAAAAGAGGAGAATGGCGTCCGTGGCCGAGGACGTGGCGGGCGGCTTTTACGGCCGGTTTTCCAGTCTCTATTTATTTATGGACTTACTCGAATAAATATGAAATGATATGCATTAACCCAACCATATGTATTCCTTATCTATTTCACTTGTGTATACACAATGTAGTTCATCGAAGACTCCATGAATATGCTATCTAGCGAGTTGGGCCGTCGACCTTTAGGGCTGGAGGACGCCGCAGCATTCAGGTCAGGCAATATTCTTGAGACTTCTGGAGGAAAGAAAGATACAACTTCCGCGGAACTATTCTCGACGTGGCCATCTATAGAAGATGTCCACAGTCCACTTCGGCAAAGCGCATTCAGTTCCTCGAAAAAGCGGTGAGCCGTGATGTTTGCTCATGACCACGCTGATGAACCGAACCCTCCAGCACATTACCAGCGTAAGAAGACATTGGAAGAAATTTACAAAAACAGGAACTTGTCAAGTGTGAACTTGCATATGAATGTCTCCGAGATATTTGAGAACGATGCAGGGAATGCGTACCGACATTCACAGGTGCGTTAGACAGGCGGACGCATTAAACCTAATTCGATGGCTTACGTCTGGGGTCGGCAACCTGCGGTCCGCGGGCCACATGCGGCCCCTGGGGCAGTATTACGCGCACCGGCACTACGTCAACTACCCCCCCCCCCCCCCCCGCCCCTTCCTCTATCACTTCCTATCTTTTATAAACTGAGGGATTGCGCAAAAAACACAGCACCCGAAAGATAGAGACGACGACGCCTACGCAGTTGTCGACGACAGTGCGCAGGTGTCATCGTCTCTGTCTTTCGTGTGCTGTATTTTTTGCGCAATCCTCAGTTTGTGAAAGAATGCACCAGCTAGCACCTAAACATGTGCTACTAGACTTCCTATCTGAAGGCCGACATGGCAGGTTTGACCTAAAATGAAATGTTCGCTTGCAAGCCACGTTTGTAAATTTCGACCTTGTGACATGCGCGCTGAATATTGCCACGCGCGTTTCTTATTTTCGCGTTTGCTGTATTCGGTTTCCGCCCACAAAGACTGTCAGTAACGCTCGGCGCAGACCACGCCTTAGCATTCGAGAAGCTTCGCGATTATTGCAGATCGTTTTGTTAAGATTGCGCGCAAGACGCGACCACTCGAGATTATTCCAGAGCTTGCGCGATGACCAGTGATAAGGCTAGAATGTTCGACGCGTGATGCATAAAAGCCGGCGCGCTCCAACGATGTTCAGTTCATCGACGGCCGACGCTACGTTCGCCGCTATCAGTCACAGTGCTTATTGCTGTATTCTGACTTTCCGTTTACCGGCCACAAGTTCGGCCTAATAAAGAGTTTCTTATTTGAAACGCCGACTGTTGCCTTCGTCGACGTCACGACCACGTGACATCTGGTGGAGGTGCTGCTTCGTCCATGCTCCGGACGCCCCCCGCGAGGCGCTGACCCAAGCCCAAGCCGCGAAGAAGACGACGTAAAGGATAACCCTGTCCGTCGCACCAGCCGCAGGCAGCAGGGACTACAGCCAGAGCACGGGCTCCTGCCGGAAAATACCAGGACAACCAAGACAATGACCTCGACCTCAGGCACGATGACAACACCTGCGCAGCCTACACCCTTCCTGCTTCAGCAGCCCAGGGAGCCGCCGAAATTCCGGGGGTCATCGTGCGAGGACCCGGAAAGCTGGCTCGAAGAATATGACCGGGTTGCCGTCTTCAACCATTGGAGCAATGAAGACAAGCTGAGGCACGCGTACTTCGCCTTAGAAGACGCCGCTAGAACGTGGTTCGAGAACCAAGAGTCGACCCTAACATCATGGGACGTTTTTCGAACCAAGTTCCTGGCTATCTTCGCTAGCGTCGTCCGCAAAGAGAGAGCCGAAACTCTGCTTGAAACCCGCGTCCAGCTCCCCAACGAAAGCGTCATGCTCTTCACGGAAGAAATGACTAGACTCTTCCGCCACGCCGACCCCGAAATGTCTGAAGACAAGAAAGTTCGGCTGCTCATGCGAGGAGTTAAACAGGAGCTTTTTGCGGGACTGATGCGGAACCCTCCGAACAGTGTTCGCGAATTTGTCTCGGAAGCGACGACAATCGAGAAGACCCTGGACATGCGCAACCGGCAGTACAATCGCCGTTCGACGCCACAGTTCACCGATATCCAAGGGCTCTGCTCCGCCGACCTGCGCGAAACGATCAGAGCGATCGTGCAGGAAGAGCTGCGAAAATTCTTGCCTCCATCGCAGCCTCAAGTGGATTCCATTGCTGACGTCGTGCGCCATGAGATCCACCAATCCCTGGGCGTCCCTCACCACGCAGAGCCGCAGCCACAGGCTATGAGCTACGCTGCTGCTGTCCGCCGTCCCGCTACCCCTCCCCGCCCTCGTCAAGACACCGCGCCGCCGCAGTACCGCCGCCAGGCACCGCCCCCCACCACCACCGGCGCCATACCGCCCACCTGCCAGCCAGCGCTACCCTCCGAGGAAGACCGACGTTTGGCGCGCCCCTGACCACCGCCCGCTATGCTACCACTGCGGTGAAGCCGGGCACACGTACCGCCGCTGCCAGTACCGGGAGATGGGACTGCGTGGTTTCGCCGTAAACGCGCCGCGTCCGCAGCCCGGCGAACGACCTCGGGACATCGCCGACTACCTCACAGGAGCGCAGTGGACACCCCGACGACCTTCCCGTTCGCCGTCGCCAGGCCGCTACACCTCACCTCATCGCAGGCAGTACACCAGTCCGGCTCGGGGCCGATCTCCGAGCCCTTACCCGGAAAACTAAGGGCAGCAACCGATGGAGGTGCGGTTGCTGTACGTCGAACTATCGAAGATCCTCCGCCGACGACGACGACGCGACGAAACCTGCTGAACACGACGCGAAGCAGACAGAGCCCTGCCGACGAAACCTCGCGGACCGAGCTAGACCTGACAACGCAACATGATGGAAGCAGCGCAACAAATCGACGCAGCCGTGATCCGACGCCGCGAGCTAACCGCAACGCAAGGCGACGGACTAGCGACCTCGACGTTCTCATCGACGGTCACAACGTCACCGCTCTCGTCGACACTGGGGCCGACTATTCCGTCGTCAGTGGGCCATTCGCCACCAAGCTGAAGAAAGTAAAGACCGCTTGGAGTGGACCCGAAATCCGGACAGCTGGAGGCCACCTGATAACGCCGATTGGAGTCTGCACGGCGAGAGTCACCATCAATAACCGGACTTATCCTGCGAGCTTTGTAATCCTACAAAACTGCTCCAGGGATGTGATACTTGGAATGGACTTCCTAAGTGACCACGGCGCCGTCATCGACCTGAGGTCTGAGTCGATAACACTAACCTCAGACGAAGCGCTCCCGCCCCACGCAACGCCAGGGAACCATGCATTGAATGTGATGGAAGAGCAGGTGACCGTTCCGCCGCGCTCCAGCGTCATTATTTCCGTCGGCACCGAAAAACCTGCGAACCATGAATGCGTCATCGAGGGCGATCAGCACCTACTCCTGAACCGTCAAATTTGCGTCGCAAGAGGCATTCGCCGAATTGCGTGATGGGCAAAGCAAAGGTGCTGCTCACAAACTTCAGCCACGAATATAGGCACCTTAACATTGGTACGACGGTCGCCTACATCGAGAAATTCGTGGACACCAGCAATGCTTTCGCTCTCTCCCATGCTACCGAACCTGCTTCGACGAATCAAGGTCCCGGAATAGATTTCGACGTCAACCCGAGGCTCCCGAAGCACAAGCAAGACCAGCTCAAAAGTCTGCTCCTGCAATTTAAGGACTGCTTCTCGTCGTCGTCAAGAATTCGACAGACCCCAGTCGCCAAACATCGTATCATAACAGAAGAAAGTGCCCGACCAATCCGTCAGACCCCGTATCGAGTTTCTACGCGAGAACGAGAAGCCGTAAAGAAACAAGTCGACGAAATGCTTCGCGACGACATCATCCAGCCGTCCAAGAGTCCCTGGGCGTCTCCCGTGGTATTGGTGAAGAAGAAGGACGGAACTCTACGTTTCTGCGTCGACTATCGTCGCCTGAACAAGATCACGAAGAAGGACGTGTATCCCCTCCCACGTATAGACGACGCCTTGGATCGACTCCACAACGCGAAGTACTTTTCCTCGATGGACCTGAAGACAGGCTACTGGCAGATCGAAGTCGACGAGAGAGACCGAGAAAAGACGGCCTTTATAACACCAGACGGCCTGTTCGAGTTCAAGGTCATGCCGTTCGGTCTTTGCTCGGCCCCCCGCGACCTTCCAACGCGTTATGGATACTGTACTGGCCGGCTTGAAGTGGCAGACTTGCCTTGTGTACTTGGACGACGTCGTTGTGTTTTCCGCAAACTTCGACGAACACCTCCGGCGACTTGAAGCTGTACTTCAAGCAATCAAGACCTCCGGACTCACACTCAAGCCAGAAAAGTGCCGCTTTGCGTACGAAGAACTTTTGTTCTTGGGCCACGTGATAAGTAAGTCCGGAGTACGCCCTGATCCGCAGAAGACAACCGCCATCGCTACATTCCCGCCACCCGCCGACAAGAAGGCCGTGCGTCGATTTCTTGGGCTGTGCGCCTATTACCGGCGATTTGTCAAAAACTTCGCCCGCATCGCCGAGCCACTCACTAACCTCACCAGGGCCGACGTCGAGTTTAAGTGGGAAGCGCCGCAGGAGGAAGCATTTCAAGACCTAAAACGACGCCTGCAAACGCCTCCGTTACTTGCGCATTTCAACGACCACGCCGAAACAGAAGTGCACACCGACGCAAGCAGCGTGGGACTCGGCGCCGTCCTTGTGCAGAGGACGGAGGGGACTGGAAAGGGTTATCAGTTATGCTAGCCGGTCGCTATCCAAGGCAGAGGCCAACTACTCCACAACAGAAAAGGAGTGCCTTGCCATCATCTGGGCTACATCAAAGTTTCGCCCCTACCTTTACGGCAGGCCCTTCAAAGTTGTGAGCGACCACCACGGCCTTGTGTTGGCTAGCTAACTTGAAAGACCCTTCGGGTCGCCTCGCACGGTGGAGCCTGAGACTTCAAGAATTCGACATTACCGTCGTTTACAAGTCCGGGAGAAAACACTCCGACGCCGACTGCCTATCTCGTGCCCCCCGTCGACCCACCGCCGCAGGACGACCTGGATGATGACTTCTTCCTGGGAACCATAAGTGCCGGCGACTTCGCCGAGCGACAGCGAGCGGACCCAGAACTAAGGGGCCTTATGGAGTACCTCGAGGGCAAGAGCACCACTGTTCCGAAGGTATTCAAGAGAGGACTGGCGTCGTTCTTCCTGCGAAATGGAGTTCTCCTAAAGAAGAACTTCTCGCCCATTCGAGCCGAACACCTCCTCGTGGTTCCTTCAGCAGTGAGGCCAGAAGTCCTCCTGGCCCTACACGACGACCCGACGGCTGGACACCTCGGTGTTTCCCGCACGCTCGCAAGGATACAAGAGAAGTACTACTGGCCACGCCTTGCCGCCGACGTCACTCGTTACGTCAGGACATGTCGAGACTGTCAGCGACGCAAGACACCGCCGACAAGACCAGCAGGCTTCCTTCAGCCGATCGAACCACCTCACCGCCCGTTCCAGCAAATCGGTATGGACCTACAGGGACCGTTTCCTACGTCGACTTGCGGGAACAAATGGATCGTCGTAGCTACGGACTACCTCACCCGCTACGCCGAAACAAAGGGCCCTACCTAGAGGCAGTGCAGCCGAGGTAGCGAAATTCTTCGTTGAAGACATTGTCCTGCGTCATGGCGCCCCAGAGGTCCTCATCACCGACAGAGGTACGACCTTCACTGCAGAGCTAACTCAGGCCATTTTGAGATACAGCCAAACAAGCCACCGCCGCACCACCGCCTATCACCCACGGACCAACGGCCTCACCGAGCGTCTAAACAAGACCATCGCAAACATGCTGGCCATGTACGTCGACGTCGAGCACAAGACATGGGATGCCATCCTTCCGTTCGTGACCTTCGCATACAACACGGCAGTGCAAGAAACGACGCAGCTGTCGCCGCACAAGTTGGTCTACGGACGGAACCCATCAACGACGCTTGACGGCCATGTTACCAAACGTCACTGACGAGGAAAACATCGACGTCACCGCCTACCTACAGCGCGCCGAAGAAGCCCGACAACTCGCCCGCCTACGTATCAAGAATCAGCAGGCGACCGACAGCCGCCGCTACAACCTTCGACGACGCTTCGTGGAATACCAGCCCGGCGACCGCGTCTGGGTGTGGACGCCGAATACGCCGACGTGGACTTTTGTGAAAAACTTCTTCGGCGATACTTCGGGCCATACAAAGTGCTTCGACGTCTAGACGCTCTGGACTACGAGGTTGTCCCGGACGGCATTACGAACTCTCAACGGCGCCGTGCGCGACCTGAAGTCGTCCATGTCGTACGCCTCAAGCCGTACTACGCGCGTTACTGAACCTGAGGACTGCACCTATTGCTTTATTATTGTGCTTTCTTGCTTTATTGTTGTTGTTTATTGTTGCATGCATTTTTTCCCCCCGTGTTCCGTTTTAAGCATCGGGACGATGCTTTTTCAGAGGGGGGCATTGCCACGCGCGTTTCTTATTTTCGCGTTTGCTGTATTCGGTTTCCGCCCACAAAGACTGTCAGTAACGCTCGGCGCAGACCACGCCTTAGCATTCGAGAAGCTTCGCGATTATTGCAGATCGTTTTGTTAAGATTGCGCGCAAGACGCGACCACTCGAGATTATTCCAGAGCTTGCGCGATGACCAGTGATAAGGCTAGAATGTTCGACGCGTGATGCATAAAAGCCGGCGCGCTCCAACGATGTTCAGTTCATCGACGGCCGACGCTACGTTCGCCGCTATCAGTCACAGTGCTTATTGCTGTATTCTGACTTTCCGTTTACCGGCCACAAGTTCGGCCTAATAAAGAGTTTCTTATTTGAAACACGCCGACTGTTGCCTTCGTCGACGTCACGACCACGTGACAATATGAACATGATTTCTAACCCAGTTTTGTACATTATTCTCAATTCCCCCCCCACCTTTGCTGTTTGCCTGCAAGGCCTCCTCCCCCCTTACCCTGATTTGCCATGCGGCCCCCCGCTTTGTCGGCTTCAATCAACTTGGCCATCCGCCTGAAAACGTTGCCGACCCCTGGCTTAACGCGATCAAAACTCATGCACCGCCTCCAGATGTACGCACAAAAGCGGATGTCTGTGCGCTGCGTTCGTTGCGTTGAAGCGCATTCCGTCCATCTCATTAGTGTCGAGAGGAGTTGTGAAAGCTTCGTGACACAAAGTCTCGTCGTGGAAGAAGCAGCGGAAACAGGCGGCGCGCTGGTCACCGACCTCCAACCAATCAATTGCGGCCAAAACAGGCAGTCCACTAGGAGGGACACGTCGAGAATAACTCCCCAGCCACAAAAAATGAAACAGGGGCATGCTGGGAACTGTGACCAGAGCATAGAGCACAAGGGAGGAGTGGCGTCGGAGGAGGTTGCTTTATGGACGCTAGGTGCGCGCACTAGTAAATTTTTTTTTCCTCATAAGCTCATCTAGAAAAAGGAAAAGAAACAAGAGCATGGTGGAAATTGTAACACGAGCCTTAGGATGTAGGGACTTGAGAGGAGGTTGCCTTATAGATGTTCGGCGCGCTCTCTCCTATTTTTTCCCCTCTGTAGTTTAAGCGCATTCCGTTCCTCCAATTTGAGTCGAGAGTTGTGAAAACTTCGTGACCTCAAAATGACGTTGAAGAGGAAGAGCCCTAAAGAGACGGCGCGCTGCTGGCCGAGCTCCCGCCAATCAGCGGCGGCTGAAATGGAGAGTCCATTACATGGACTCATCGAGAAGAGGTGCCCCGGTGAAGTAATGTATTTTATGTCCAGATTCCCCGTTCGGGTAAAAAAATAAAAGACTAACGGCGGCGCGCCGCAATTATTGCGTGGCGGCGGCGGCGGCGGCGTGGTCACTCTCGGGACTTCGGCGTCGGCGCGAGCGGCGTGAGCAAAAACAGGCGGCGGCGGCGGCGGCGGCGGCGCACAGCTCTACTCGTGAGTGGTTTGCCCTCTCGCTTCGTTTCCCAGGTTGTTGCAAGTAGTCGTTTCTGTTAATTTTGAACTCCCCTTCCATTAATTGAAAAAAGCAACTTTAATCTATTTTCAAGCCTGCGTTTGAGCAGAGTCTGCAAATCACAGAATTGTAGCATTTCTGTGACCGAGTCGTTCTTATATTTTGTCGTTCTAGTTTATTTACTAACACTTTCTGGTCAGGACTCCAGACAATACTGGCATATTCAAGTATCGGTCGTATAAATGTTTTGAAAGCAAGACGTTTTACGTTCATACTTGCACCCTGTAGTTTTTTTCGTATTAAGTATAACTTCTGTTATACTTAATAAGTTAAGCCCTAGAGCAAACGTTATCAATGTGCGTATGCCACTTTAGGTTATGCGTAATTGTGAGAGCCTAGGTACTTAAACGCATTCACTCTCAACAAGGTATGATTCCCGATAAAATATTCGAATGGAATTATGGCTTTCTTCCTAGAAATATGGTAACGTTTGGCTTCGAATTATTCACATTGTGTGACGCCTAATTGTTATTTAACTCTTCTATCACGCTGTATTTCATGTGTTAACATTATTCCTCACCCGATATGACGCTTGTATTGGTTCTTTTTGCGAAGGAATTTCAAGCACCGACGCGGCTCTGAAGAAAAATACTCGACTGCTACGCAATAGGCCGGGGTTCAAATGCCGCTGGATCCTGCATATCCTTTTTTTTCTGATTTCGCGCGATAGAGGTTGCGCACACCGGCGGCGGCGGCGGCGACGGCGGACAACTGCGCCACCAAAGTCAGGCTGTTGTGATCTCATAACAGCCTTCATTGTAAAAATCAACTAGCAAAAATATTCGCAAGATCTATCAGTGGTTACGCCACAATACAAGTTGCAACAAGTTAACTATTGATACCGTAATTAGGACAGCACGGGAATGACGAATCTCTAACAGTTCAGAAGCATAAGGCTAATAGCGGCTGACTATAAGATAAGTTCCACAGTAAATAATAGGCAGCATATAAATGACCATGCAAACAATAAATCCTAAGAAGTCGAGTAGTCCCACAGATAACTGGCAAGTCCTCGCCCGTCAGGAAATCGCTGTTTTGCCCAGGAGTCAAGTTCTCCAGGCGACTATCATGCCGTCAGTGCCAACGTTGTCAGTGCCATAACTGCGCGACGGAGCTCATATTTGCCGCCTCAGTTTAGCCGGAAATCGGCTGCCAGGGATACTATGAAAATGAGGCGCTCGAAGAACACATCGACGTGCTCAATTATCTGCCTTTTTTGCACTTTTTCAGCGAAGGCTCCCTGGGTGCGGCCGTAATCTCGTTCGCGGTGTTGTAAATGTGCGTGACCCCTGAAAAAGTACGCTGCCGGGACCGATTTTGCTGTTTTTAGTAGGTTGTGTGTTATGACGCTACTGGGTGACGCTAACTTCTAAGTGCAGCTTCTAGCCATGCTAGACTAAACTAGACTGCTTAGCAGAACGATGGCCAGCGCTTCACTAAGTTTTCTTGTCCCAGATTCTCTACCTGGGGTGAGAATGCAATGGTGGCACTATATCTGCGTAGTCAGATACAGTGCCACCAGGAGTCAGAAATATTCGCACCGGTGTGTTTTCGACTGAGAAGAAGAATTCTAGAAAAAAGCCAGGACAATTTCCGGCGCAAATAACTTTTGGTCGGCGATACATGACAATACGAAAAAAATTCGGGGTGGGGTGGGGCTAAAGCCCCATAAGCCCCCCCCCCCCCCCCCGGCTACACCCTGGTCCAGAGGCCATCGTATGTTCAATCTTACGTGGAATCACCCATAATATGACTTATGACTTTCCCCTTCAAGTCGTCTTACGCGATTGCATAAGGTGCATAAGGTTTCTTATCGCATGCTATGATTTTATCGCACGCTGTCGTTTTCATAAATTGCTTGTTCTTCACAATGAACAACCATTATTTTTTGAGGAACAGCTGTTTCATTGAGGAAGAGGGTAATACCACATTTTTGTTTAAATTCGTGCTACATCTTATGTGCAAGGGGAGTGCCAAGTACACGTGGACATGACAAGGGCGACGTGCATGTGTATTAACTTTTTTTTTATTGAGCAGACCTGTCAATGCTAAATTTGTAATGGTTGTGCTTGACATTGGGGCATGCCTTAGGCATTCGCTTTAACGCATTTGTGTCATGTTTAACAATAAAGGTTAATTAGGGAGATTGTAGGTAGTCTCCCAGTGTGAAAGTAACTAAATACTGAATTTGTTAGAGAACCACTGTGTGCCGCGCAAAAGTGCGAGTTGCGAATAAGTGCTAATTGCGGATATAGATTCAAGTTCAGCTGGTCAAGAATGCGCCGCTGCCTCTGCATTTGGGTCGCGACACTACGCGCGCATTACATGCACGTAGTGTAGGCGCGTTACAGTGTCCTTGTAACTCTGGCATCTGCATAGGCGTGCACACGGGGTGGGGGGGGGGGAGGAAGGGGACTGCGAAGTCTGCCTCGTACACTGACTTAACAGGGAGGGTGGGCGCTGCGACGAACCTTCTCCTCCCCCACCCCCTCCCCCCCTGAAGAGGAACCCTGCGCACGCTTATAGTCATCTGCCTGTAACTTTTATATGCTATGGGAGCGGCAGCGGTGAGCGCGCCGGTGGTAGACGACAACGATGGACGCAGCCACGTTCGCGGCTCGCGCTCATCGGCGGCTGACAGTCAGTCGCGGCAGAGTCTTGAAATGATAAAGATGTGTTGCTCAGTGTCTCGTCCTCGTCTCTGAGGGGTTCTGTGCGGTGGCAGGCCCAGACCCCTACAATGGAAACACAGGCGGTCTCGAACAGCTCAGAACACGCTGCTGCCACGGGACGCGTGCAGCTCGCAGCATGAAAAAAGGTCACAGTTTCGCCACCAGGGCGAAGCAATGAATGCGATGGCAAGAAATTAGTTTGTCACACGATGAACGACAAGCAGCTCGATACTTGCAACGCGCCGCCGCAGCACAAAGAAGGACGCTCGAAAAGGACGCATAGGACAAGCGTGAAGGACAAGCGTGAACACAGGTCAAGCGTGAACTAACAACTGTCGCAGTTGTTACGTGTTTGTATATGAGCAACGCGCTGCGAGTGTCCACAATGCAGAAGCCGACGCTGTTGTTGCCTCTGACATGGCTCACACCCACTCAGGGGGATTGGCCAACGATTGATTATATGACTTACCGACGCTGTTTGATACTTCTTTTTCTTTTAAACTGCGGCACGTGGAATGACCCCTCTGTGTCTCCTGCCACACGGTGGCGCCTGACGCCAAGTGTGCCCGGTGTTCTTTTTTTTTCCTTCTACATCATGAATGGTACAGAAGGGAGCCACTTTTTCGTGCGCATCTCAAGGCCAGTTTTCAATTTGAAAGAAAGTGTAAAAGCGTTGCGTGATAGAAAACACGCTCAAGCTGTTCGGAGATCTGCGTACCGCGAGCGGCAAATGGTGCATATGAATGGCTCGCCGTTATATCGCTGGCACGAGCATGGCGTGTAGCTGTGTTGGCTAGCGCAGCAGGCTGCGGAGCGAGGGGTCGCTGGTTGGAATCCCCGGTCAGGTGGTTTGGAATTTTTTTCGACTGATTTATTTTTCTTTATGCCTTTTTTATATATACACATACATATACATATCTGGATATGACGGCGTCGACAGGCGGCGACGGCGAAAATCAGCTGATAGTGTCCATATAATTGCTATCGCAATAATAACGAAAATTGCATTCGCCCATGGAATGCACGCGCGTTCGTTCTTCTGAAGATATCTTCTTCACGCTGGTATCCAGAATATCGGGCGAGCGATGCACTGCAGATATGTGTAGAAGCACTCAAGAGGCCCCACGTTTACCTTTTTTCTGGCGACGCGACACGACGAACCGAATAATTCAGAGATGAAGGTGTTTACTTTGGCTTGCATGACGCCCCGAAATTCATGTGCTGTCCTTACGCAAGGGAAAACACATGTCGATGCTACGAGAACGCAAGTTTCAAGTGCCGTCGACGGGTTAACAGCCGCTTTCTACCACGGCCGTCTGGATCATCGGCACACGCCCTGAACCAGGCGGCTGTGTTTGTACATATATAACCCCAGTGAAAAAACACTCATTTACGCGGTGGTGCAGTGGTGCGATCATTATGGTATTTGCTCTCGATGGGTGTGTTCGCGAGTTCGATTCCTGTGTTGTGCGTGCTTATATGCCGATAATCGTGTTTCTGCGTAAATACTTTGTTGTCCATTTTCTAATATGTCTCAGTGATATATAGTAGCAATTTGACGGGAAATTTGAGCGCAAAGAACAACAATCACAAGCGCGAGACAACAGGCAAGCGCTTCTCCTGTTGTAGGGTGGCTACCTGTTGTCTCGCTCTTGTGATTGTTGTTCTTTTCGCTCAAATTTCCCGTCAAATTATGCACCATCTCGCCGAATTTCAAGTTTTGTTAAACCATATAGTAGCAAGAAATGTATCTGAAACGCTGGTAAAGTGCCTGAATGTTCTTCTTTTTTTCGCAAGCCGGCACGCGCGCTAACGCTAACGGAAGCACCTACGGCGCCATCTAGATATAAAAATAGAAACTGCACTGTAGAAACCTAGTGCGGCACTAAATCGAGCTGCTGCAGAAAGTCACCGCTGCTGCGTCTCCGTGCCGCGTTTGCTTCAATGTTGCTCCTCACGTGCCGGAACACATCGCTTTCTTTCGACATATGGCGCAGTCGAGTACTCCCCCTAATACCTGTCTCCGCTTTACTTGCCGCCGTATTTGCCTTATCTTGGGAACAGGGAAATGAATACAGCGTCGCCATCTCTGTGCGGCTGCAGAAAACACGAGCGAACCTTGTAAACAAATCTTGTTAAGTCTTCTGCACGACAAATCGACTGTGTATCTCAAAAACGGAGCTATTTCATCGGCAGTATACGCCTAGCGAAGCCTCATTACTCAAATCTAAATCAAATGCGAGCATTATTTTGGAATGAATGAGTTTAATAATGCAGGCCGACGGCTACAAAGATTCGAAGTGGACGGCTCGCTTCCACAGGCACCGCCATCTTGCTTTACGTACCCCATTAAAACCTCCTTTTGCAGGGGGTTTTGCGTAGTACCTTTAGAATGCAAGTTAAGAGCCGAGCGCAAAACTGCATAAAAGGCTGAAACCCGTTTGCTCTGTAAGGTGCTTTACCCCTAATATAGGGCCGGGCCTTCTCGAGGAGCGATGGCTAAGCGCTCTGACTAGCTCAAATCTGCACGACGAAGTGTGCGCAATCCAGCGCGCCTGGACAGCGGTGGAAGGGCTGTGCCACACCGCACATAATGCGCGGGTGGCCTAAGTTCGGCCCGGCAACCTTAGGTGCTTTTGTGAGTGGAGTTTTCTTGTTTGTTTATTTTTTCGTCCATCCGTACAATAGCAGCGAATTGCTGCTCTTCGACCGGGAGGAGTGGCCTGGGAACTTCGGCCAACCCTGTACATGGCGTCTGTACCGATTTGCTGTATATTGTGACGCGCGTTTCTTATTTCACTTTTACTGTATTCGGTTTACGCCCACAAAGACTGCGAACAAACAGTGCCTGCAGTGTTCGAGAAGGTTCACGATTCTAGTAGATCATTTTGTTAAGATTGCGCGAAGACGCGAACACCCAAGATTATTCGAGAGCTTGCGCGACGACTAGTGATAAGGCTAGAATGTTCGACGCGTGATTTATAAAAGCCGGCGCGTTCCAACGAAGTTCAGTTGATCGACGGCCGACGCTCTGTTCGCCGCTATCAGTGCCAGCGTGCATTGCTGTAATCTTACTTTCCGTTTACCGGCCACAAGTTCGGCCTAATAAACAGTTTCATCTTAGACACGTCGCCTGCTGCCTTCTTCGTCGACGTCACGACCACGTGACAATATATCAGAGACTGTAGGAGGAGGAGGAGAAAAACAAGAGAGAAGGCAGGGAGGTTAACCAGGCACATGCCCGGTTGGCTACCCTACGCTGGGGGAATGGGAAAGGGGAGCCTAAAGATGAGAGAAAAGAGAGGGGAAGGAGAGAAGAAAATAGTCAGTAACTGTTCTGACGCGTAGGTATACGGCAGCACTGTACAAAAGTCAAAGGCGTTCACATAGGCCCGTAGTCCTCAAAAAACACAAAAGGGCTTTGACTGCCTTGTGACCCGACGAAAGGCGAGGACGGTGCTCCAGCAGCATCTGCACGGAGAGCGGCCGATCGTCCAATCGTCGCAACGCGTCAGAAAGTTTTCGTCTCTCAGAGGCATAACGAGTGCAATGCCATAGCAAATGATCGATGTCTTCTTCGGTGCCGCAGACCTCGCATGCCGCACTGTCGGTCACTCCAATTAGAGTTGTGTAGGCCTTCGTGAAGGCCACCCCCAACCAAAGCCGACACAGAAGCGAATCTTCACGTCTACGAAGTCCGGATGGAGGACGGAGTTCCAGTTGAGGGTTTATTTGGTGGAGTCTCGTATGTCATATGTTTGGTGTGTTCCACTTCAGGAGACATAGTCTTGAAGCAGAATCGCGAGTTGGGCAAGTTGGTGGATGTTCATCGTGGAATATTTTACAGCGTAACGGGTTAAGTACGGACAGAGAAGGGACACAGCGCTGAACTCACAACTAAATTTATTTGGAAAAAGAAAGAACATATAAAGGAAACAATGATTCACCAAAAACTGTGTGCATGTGCACATGTGTTAATACGCAACATGATTCAGATCTTGTCTAACAGGTATTTATATTCTTCATCTAGAAGAGTGATGGACGGATGGCTTATGCACTTGTTATTTGATCTAATATAAAAAAGCTTCGGCTATTTCACGCGTGCGCTGATCCAAATGTCTATATTTGGCAGTGGTTCCCCTGTAAGTGGGGCACACAACCACATGACCTGCAATGAGCTGCCAAATCAGAGGTGACTGCAGCACCTGAAAGCGTCAGCTCATGCTCACGTAAGCGCACGTTTATGCAACGTCCCGTTTGACCCACGTATTCACAGCCGCAAGACAGTGGAATGGCGTAAACCACGCCAGTAGCGCAAGGCGCATATCTGTGGACATGATTGGTGACGCATTTGTTCCTTTTCTCTGGCCTCTGACACACCGCTCTATCTACCATAGCGCAGACATTACCTACTTTATTATGTGCTGAGAACACCACGTTTACGCCATAACGCGAACCAACGTTTTTCAAACCATGTGTGGTTCTGTGTATGTATGGAATAACTGCGTGCCTCTTTTTCTTGCTACCTTCCGGGGAGCTATCCTCACGGCGTTGAACCTTCTTAAGCTTCGTTATCAGTTTCTCCGATACGGAACAAATCACGTCACTCGGAAAACCAGAATTTGCAAGACGAGCGACCTGCGTATCAAAACCATGCGCCATACGGTGCTCGCATGACTTCATTAGAGCGGCACCCATCACAGTTGACGCAATGCCTCTCTTTACGGTTTTCGAGTGGCCGGAATTAAAATTTAAGATCGGTTTTATGGACCTAGGTTGGTATTCCCAACACATGTGATCCTTGACGAAAGAGAGTCTTAAATCAAGAAACTGTAGCTCATCGTTTTTTGGTAGCTCCGAAGTGAAATGAAGACCCATTCCATATTCTTTAAACACATTCATAATATGAACAACTAGTGCAGAGCTGATGTCAGTGTTCAGTAGGACTAAGAAGTCATCAACATATCGAACAACGTGTGACGCTGAACAACGTGTGACTGAACACTGACGTTAGCTCTGCACTAGTTGTTCATATTATGAATGTGTTTAAAGAATATGGAATGGGTCTTCATTTCACTTCGGAGCTACCAAAAAAACGATGAGCTACAGAGGCCAGAGAAAAGGAACAAATGCGTCACCAATCATGTCCACAGATATGCGCCTTGCGCTACTGGCGTGGTTTACGCCATTCCACTGTCTTGCGGCTGTGAATACGTGGGTCAAACGGGACGTTGCATAAACGTGCGCTTACGTGAGCATGAGCTGACGCTTTCAGGTGCTGCAGTCACCTCTCATTTGGCAGCTCATTGCAGGTCATGCGGTTGTGTGCCCCACTTGCAGGGAACCACTGCCAAATATAGACATTTGGATCAGCGCACGCGTGAAATAGCCGAAGCTTTTTATATTAGATCAAATAACAAGTGCATAAGCCATCCGTCCATCACTCTTCTAGATGAAGAATATAACTACCTGTTAGACAAGACCTGAATCATGTTGCGTATTTACACATGTGCACATGTACACAGTTTTGGTGAATCATTGTTTCCTATATATGTTCTTTCTTTTTCCAAATAAATTTAGTTGTGAGTTCAGCGCTGTGTCCCTTCTCTGTCCGTACTTAACCCGTTGCGCTGTAAAATATTCCACGATGGACATAGTCTTCGTGCCAGGTGACGAAGCTGCCTTGCAGCGTCTGTTCTTGAGAGAGGAATAGGAAAGGTGCGTTCTTCTTGATGGGATGAGCGAGCGGCGTTGTCTGCGGAATCATTGCCACTGATCCCACAATGACCAGGTAGCCACTGAAAATTAACCTCGTGGCCTGCTTCTTTGACGTGGTGATGGAGTTTTACAATTTCGTACGTGAGCTGCTCGTGGCAACCTCGTCGGAGAACTGACTTCATGCATTGTAAGGCCGGTTTCGAGTCGGAAAACACAGCCCATTTGCTCGGTCTCTGGGATGCGATGTACTCTAGGGCACCGCGCAGAGCCGCAAGTTCTGCCGCCGTAGACGTAGTGACATGTGACAGCTTGATTCGCAGGGTTATTCCTCGAGCTGGTATCACCACCGCACCGCCAGAAATAGACACTGTGGTCGAGCCATCGGTGTAGACGTGCACGTGGTTACGATAAAATTCATGCAAGAGGTGTAGGCTCAATTGTTTTAGAGCTGGCGCAGGCAAATTTGATTTCTTCTGCACTCCTGGAATTGTAAGACGTACTTGTGGAAGGGTCAGGCACCACGGAGGATACACCGGCTTCTCCGCAGGCGTATAACCTGACGTAAACGGCGCCCGATGCGCACAGACAATTGCACTAAATGTTGTACGGGGCCTATCAGCAGCGAGGCTTGCCAAGTGGTGGGTACGGTTCTTAGCATATTGCCTGAGGTAGGTACGCATCGTTTCAACGGTGATGTGCGTCATGATTGGGTAGCCCTGAGCAATGGCAATGGTTTCCGCCGTCGATGCGCCGCGTGGTACACCAAGGCATATCCTGAGAGCCTGAGCTTGAATGCTTTGGAGTGTGCGTAGGTTAGTTTTGCACGTGTTTGATATTACAGGCAGGCTGTACCGTAGGAATCCAATAAACAATACCCTGTACAGCTGTAACATAGACTGTAAAGACACTCCGCAAGTTTTTCCTGCAAGGAACCTGAACAAGTGACAAATGGCAGTCAAGCGTTTTTTCACGTAGTTCACGTGTGGGGTCCAAGAGAGGTCTCGGTCGATTATGACTGTGATTCCGGCTGGATGCCACGAATTGTCCGTTAATTAACATACCGTAAGCGGACATTTGCTTTCTGGTGAATGCCACGACCGCACACTTTTCACTTGCGATCTCGAGCCCCTGTTTACGTAGATAATGTGATGTCACTGATGCTGCCTTCTGAAGCCGAGCGCGAAGTTGAAGTCGAGTCACACCTGACGTCCATAGACAGATGTCGTCAGCATAAATTGAAAGTCGTACGCTGCTTGGCTGCTTGTCGACTAGTCCAATGAGTGTTAGGTTGAACAAAGTCGGACTTAGCACTCCGCCTTGTGGGACTCCTCGGTTACCGTAATACTCCGGTGTCGGGCCATTGTCAGTCTGCACGTGGGATGATCTATTCTGTAAGTAACTATGTATCCACATATAGATCTTGCCACCAAGCCCTGCTGCTTCTAGTGCGTTTAGGATGGCTTCGTGGGTGACATTGTCGTAAGCCCCTTTAACATCAAGAAACAGAGCAGCAGATAATCGTTTACAGGCCTTCTGATGTTCGACATATGTCACCAAGTCAACTACGTTGTCGATTGATGAGCGGCCAAGTCGGAACTCGGCCATGGCATCTGGATATATTTCGTAAAACTCCAAGTACCATTCCAGACGTGTTAGAATAATTATCTCCATAACCTTTCCCACACAGCTCGCGAGGGCGATCGGGCGGTAGGAGGAAATGTCCAAAGGTGACTTGCCGGCTTTTGAGAAGTGGAATCAGGCGACTTGACTTCCATTCCTGTGGAACCGTGCCGGTTTGCCAAGGAGTCATTGTATATCAGCAAGAGTGCCTTCCGAGCTTCATGTCCTAGGTGGCACAGAGCGCGGTAGGTGATGCCGTCGGGTCCTGGCGCTGAAGAGCGTCTACACAAAGCAAGTGCAGCGTTTAGTTCTTCAATTGAAAATGGACACTCCATTCGGGGATCACGGGAGGATAAAGAGCCGTCGGGCGTCCTCGTCTCCGTTGAATTTGCCCCGCAGGCAATCCTTCGGCAGAAAGATTCTGCGACGTCAATCTCTTCGCAGCGTAGATGAAGTGCCAGAGCTTTAAATGGATGGCGCTGACCAAAGGTTGTACGAAGACCACGAACAGTTCTCCAGATAAGCGACAGAGGCTTTCTTGGATCCAAGGACTCGCAAAAAGTTACCCATCGTCGCATAGCCAGCTTGCCCATGTGGACGCTGTATTTTCTTTTGTGTTGGTGGCTCACCTTTCAACCTAGAGGACGCAATAAAGACTGCCCTACAGTCCACCACGCGTTCGATTTCGGTGGGTTCAACACGCACCGATATTGACATTGAACTCGAGAGACTTCGAGCGATTCGTCGTCGTGCAGAGCGACGTTATAGACGCACAAAGTCCAGTGATGATTTGAGATTGGCTAGATCAGAGACTGTAGAAACCTGCAATATGTTCGGGCTGCCGCAATACAGTATGCATCCATTTGTACTGCATACAGGGAATCATCAGCTGTACGTTATTGTGTCGTGTAATGAATGCTGCCTCGGTGATTCTTTGCTAATGGAAGCAGCAAATAAACCACATTTTTTTACTACTCCTGTTCCTTCCGAAGCAAAATTGTCGCATGCCATGAAGTGTCCCATCGTGGGTATTGAACGCACAAACTGTTTCCAAAGAAATGTTTTGGGGGATGTTCTATGAGTACGAGCCAGTTATCAGCCGAAGCCGGTGAAAACAACGTGTGTAAAAGCATTGCAATCGAAAAAAAAAGGATCAGTACGGATGCAATCTGTGCTGGTTTCCGTTCGCGCCTGCCAAGACAGTCGTGCGAGCGTATGTAGCATACGACAAACAGGATGGCGTTTCCGCCTCGCGCATCAACAAAAGTGTTTTTTATTTTTTTTGGCTTGGATGTTTGCCTTACCAAGAACCCGGGGGGGAAACTTGTCGCTAGTGATGCAATCCGGGCCTAGCTGGAGGGTATACCACATGACATGGCCGTTTGGGAGCGCGCGGTGTGCGCGGATCGTCTTTTGGCAGCATCCCGCGACGGCACATCACATAAGCATTATGAATGGCGAGCACTCTGCTGTCGTGTCATAGCTTGCAAAGAGAGCCTGAAAAACAGAAAAAAAGCAATACATACCTAAAAGGGGAATGCCGCCTAATGATTACCGAGCTGAAGGCATCACGTTCTGGAAAACTTCAAAGGACGCTTGTCCTTCGCCTTGAAATGTACAACGTGACAGCCTAAACGGAACCCGTTTGTGTCATTTCTTCATTCGCTAGACAGTCTTACGAAGTAGGGGTGTCGCAGTATCCCGCCGCTACGGCCACGCTGCCGTCCTAGCTGACAATCGGACTTTTCTTCCAAAATGAGAGCACGAGACCAGCGTTTCTTGAAAACAGTAACGTTCATCGCAGGTAATAGCAGGTTATCGCAGTACAGAGCCTGCCAGCACGACCACGTCGGCTGGGGCGACTCCCCTAACAATGAGGTATGCGATGAGGAGCCGTGTGCATCACCCGGCAGGTGAGTGAGGTGACGTGTGAATCTCCCGGCAGGTGGGTGAGGTGACGTGCGCAAATCCATGCAGGTGGGTGAGGTGCCGGGTGCATCTCCAGGCCTCCTCCAGGCGGGTCCTTGACCAGTCGCAGGTGTTGGACCGGGGGGGGGGGGGGGCGAGGAGAGCTCTGGCACAACAACAGGCATCTGCGTGTACACTTCAAGCGGATCACGAGGATACGAACGTCTGTGAGCTTAACATTGCTCGATTTAAACTACCCTAGAATGCTTTCTTCAAGTACAATAACGATGTGCCCACAACGCATATCTAAGGCCATGCGCTCACCTACGCAGCTGGGCACTTTTTTCGTGTTGCTCCTAATTAGAGGCCGGAGTTTTTAGGCACTGAAACATGCGTTTCAGGATCCAAAAATAGGCATGCAAAACATTTGATGCCTCGAACCTCATAAATATAGGCACAATAAATTTTCACTTACATGCAAAGTAATTTAAAAATAAAGACATATGCGACCTGTATTCACGACAGCAAAGCATAAATTAGCGTATTTCGCACTAGAGGCGCAACGCTAAGGAGGCATCGGTGCTGTCGGGCACCTAGGTATAGATGGTCCTGACTGTTGCTTTTTTGTCAAGTATCGCAAATGGTCTCTTTCTTTCTTTCTTTTTTTCTTTCTTTCGTTCCTTCTTTCTTATTTCTGTTTTTGTATGGCTTTTTTTTTGTCTGTGTTTGTTTCAATTTCTTTCTCTCTATATATAGCTCTTTATCTATTACTTTCGCTGTGTTGGTCTTTTTATCTTTGTGCTCACACTTTCTATGTCTCTCTCGCTTGCTCCTCCTTTCTTTCGATCTTTTTCTCCCTATCTCTCTCTTTCTTTTATTCTTTCTGTCCATTTCATTCTCTTTATATCTTTTTTGTTCTATTTCTCTGTTTCTCATTCTTCCTATGCTATGTGTTACTCTAAACCCTCCTCCTTTCCCCCTCCTCGTCAACCTCACATTTGTCCTCCTCACGCTCACTTCCTTTTCCACCCCCTTGCTATACTGTACTCTGCAAGGCCATGCTACGCTGGACAACAGCGTGCCGGGATAGCCGAGGGGTTACGACGCTTGCAATCGGAACGTGGGTAGGCGGGTTCGAATCCCGCCTCGCCAAGAAATGCTTGCCAATAATTTTTCTTTCTCTTTCTCTCTCTCTCTCTCTGTTCGTTCTCTCGCCCATCAGACTTATTGCATCCCTCGCCGGACAAAGCGGCGCATGTGTTCTGGGAGGGAAGCAGAAGACGAAGAAAACGAAAAAATAGGTTGAAGAGAGCCCGTGACGGTTCAATATAATGATCGTTTCTGTTCACGCGTCACGAAGCAATGCTCGACTTCAACCACTCTGCTGTTAAAAATGTTATTGCTTATGATGGCCCAAACGCGCCTAACAGATAAACATAGCCGTGCAATTGTCCTCTTTCCAGGCACGGTTCGCAGAACGCGGTCTCTCCGTTTAATCTGTAGCATGGTCAGTCTAGTGCCCACTGTCCAATTAACACACTCCTCTTTTCGGCATGAATAAGAAGGGTAGAGCAAGAGCAGATGACAAGAGCGCTAACGTAACAGAAGGCAGGGATGCCTCCTATTGGCCCTTTCGAATCACGTGAGACCCATTTCGCCACTATCGGTGAACACCTTAAAAGGTAAATTACGAGCGAAACAAAAGCCACATGCACACGCCATCTATCTTTCTTCTTTTGCACTCCACTCTTCTTTCGCTTGAAGGCTGTCCGTCGTTTCACCAACCGCTCGCACCACGTCAGCGCGGCGGCGTATGCCGGCCGGCTAGCAGTTGTGTTCCTGAAGTTGTTTGAGCAAGAGGACTAGGTTGAACCCTATAGAGTTCCAAGCAGTCAATTTTTACCCGGCAATGTAAATAACGGTCTCTAACTGCACTCCACGGCGAAACTTGAGGCTGAAGAGTGTTCATGTAGGCGCCGATTTCGAAAATGGGCATTTATAGGCACTTATGGACATTTAGGCGCAAACATCGAAAATAGGCATTTATGGGCACTATAAAAACACTATAAAAGCCTTTCTAAACCTCTAATTTGTGCTCATATATCAAAGGGGCGCGAAAGGAGTGCAAGGAACAAAATAGGCATTTAGCTAAATTCCGGTCTCTACTAGTGATGATGAGTCTTTTGCCTGAGCGCTATGTAATTGGTGGGTCTTAAAACCACACAGTCTTTATGCAACTCGCGCAGTGTGGTGCTTCGTCCTCGTTCTCTTGTTGTCCGTGTTTCTTTTGCGCAGCATCTAGACCTAGTTTATTGTTTAATGATATTTGGTGCATTTCTGTGGATCGGCCACGCAATATTATTACATGTGTTAACGCGATTCTTCGCCCCAATGAGACTCGTATAAGCTTTTTTTGTTTTTTTTTTCTGAAACTTTTTCAGGCTATAGAGGAATTATTTCCGGACTACATCAAACTGATTAACTGTCTATCATTAAGTATACTCGACTGAGTGGTAAGAGGCCCCACAAGCGCGTCTAGTACCCTCGGAAGCGTCTGGTGTTCTCTCTCGACCCGGGGTGTAACTCGAGACGATCTTTATATTAGCCACGTCCTCCAGCGGCATAGCAGGGTCGCTCGTGGTTGCCAGACGTTGGCGGCGAAACCAAAACAAGTGAAACTGAAACTGTGTTCCCACAAAGTTCTGGCGTCGCTCTGTAGTAGAACAAGAATGGCTCAGTTCGATTCCGGTTCGGACCCAATATTATTTGCATCCATCGTTCTGTAAATGTTATGGCCTTAAACAAGGCACGACGTCTTCGTATCGTTTTACAACAAAGCACATCGTGGGACAACGTAGCAGAAGCCGATGTAAGGGTATAAGAAGGCGCCATTGCTTTTCTTGCAACCATCATAGCTTTAAGTACGGTATTTTTTTAGTATCTTCTTTGCAAATTTAGGTTGACAAGATTCAAATGGCACTAACACGGCAGCATTGCTGACCACATCAACATTCAAGTGACTCTAATGGATAATTTTTTTTCCCAGAAATATCCTACGAGGAAAAGTAGTGCGCTAAAATTATTATCTACATTTTGTGTGGAACAGAACCGGAGAGGGTCGATCACAATATCTCGTCCCTTGGGCATGGAATGACCCATGTACATCGTGGAGCACATCTAAGGTTAACACATGATTACTACGAGGTCTTCAGCGAAACTCTAAGATGTGGACGGCTCTATACACGGACTTTTAGATGTGAAGCATCTTATGGCGGAGCTTAATCCGGTGTGCGGCGTGACATCCCTTACTGCGCATGCACAAGCCCTTCCAAAAAAATAAATAAAAACCTCCTTTCCCCCCCTTCTGCGCATGCGCCTCCCACCCTCACTGCGCATGCGCCTCCCCTCCTCTCTCCCCCTCCTACGCTCTCCCCTCTAGGCATCCCTGCCCGCGGCGTCCACACTCCCACTGCGCATGCGCGTCCCCCCCCTCTCTCTCCTCTCCTACGCTTCCCCCTCTCTCCTCTAGGCATCCCTGCCGCGGCGTCCACACTCCCACTGTGCATGCGCCTCCCCTCCTCTCTCTCCTCTCCTACGCTCCCCCTCTCTCGCGTCGCGACGCCGACGCAGGCAGCGTCTGCTAGCGAGTTCCTTAGTTGAAAAAACGACTGCTCGCGCTGCGCAAGCGGTTCACTGACCATTATATATGGTACTGGATCTTGACCTGCAAGGTGGTGCCGGAGGGAGATTTCTGCTGTGCGTTGTTGATTAATAAAAAATCGCAGCGTGCGCGTTAACTACATCGGACTGCGGGTCTCTGTGTCCAGTCGGAGTCTTCTGTCTCTCATTGCCCATTAGCAGCGATTGACACGTTCCAGTAGGAAACACCGCTCAATCACTGCATGCTTTGCGCCTCCCCAGTTTTCTCTCCTGCGCAACGCTGCGATGAGCGCCAGCGTCAACGCCGCCGCCAGTGTAAGCGTTAGCGCCCGCTGCTTCAAATCTAGACATGGTTCCCTTTAGCGGGAGATGGTGTAATTTTTTTTTGATACTTGATCCCCGCATATTGTCACGTAATAGTGACGGCGACGAAGGCGGCGTCCCACTTGTAGCGACGAAACTCTATTGGGCTCAACTTGGGCTCGGAAAACTAAGTATAAGTAGTACAGACATGCATGCTTTAGGCCAATCCCATTCGTCGGTCGACGGCAATAAGATCGTCGCCAGAACGCGTCGTATTTTATACATGAATGATCGAAAGATCCAGCGTTATCGCTGGGGCTTGCGTTACGGAATGAACTCGACAACTCATGTCATGAGCGGTGTGCCATCGGAATAGGCGAAAATAATTCAAAAGATTCCAAAGCATTGCGGCGCTGCCTGCAGCGGGCGGTGGTAAAAGCTTTACGTGGGTGCGACACAAAAACAAATAATCCCGAGTGGCGATGTAAAGGCGGTCAGCGTGTCCGGTATCAAAGCCATGCCTTCATGCTTAACAGCACAATGCCGTAATCTCTAAGTGACAGGGTTGGTGTATATAAAGGAGTGCATTATAGGCATCGGTTGAAAAATTCAGCTATGGAGTATAACACGCCAAATCGCGACATGTTCTTGGTGCGCACCGTAGTGTAGGGCACCATTTTAATTTTGGACTCTCATTTCAATCAACGTCTACCTAAACCCAAGTACACGGGTGTTCTTGCATTTCGTCCCCATTTGAAATGCGACCGCCGCGGCCAAAAAGCGACGTCAGCGGAAACGTTAGTTTCTCGCCAAGGCGGCAATCGCCGCAATCGATAATTGACTGTCCACGACAAAGATGCGAGACGCGGCGTGGGGTTTTGATCACTATCGGAATTCAAGGCTCCACGTGGTGTTCGCATGGTAGGTTCCACGAGAGTTTTGTACGGTACGAGTACGACCTTGGAAAAAAGTTTTGCATGGTGTTGCAGATTAAGATGGCAATATACATGCAAAGAGGAAGATGCGTCGCAGATCGCTTCGTCGACGTCATAGGCGGGACGAGCGGAAGTCAGCGACAGAGTGAGAGGAAGGCGCTAACATCCCTGCCTACTATCTCAGTCGACACGGTTGTCGAAGGGGTTTGGCCTGATAGGCTCTATGCATATGGCTGTTTAGTTTTCTGTTGTGGTTGCTACTGTAGTCTTGCGACTGAAAGAATCACGCAAATGAAAAAGCATAATTTTCAAAGAGGGCCTGAAAGGTTTCGGCTGTACTTTCAAAAGACTAGATGGAAGATTGTAAAGGTTACATGGTCCCTCATGCATTCGCCTAAGACGGCCTCGAGCTGTGAGCCTTGAGCGAGGAGTAGCCCATGTCTCATTTTCAGCTTTTGAGCCCGACCTTGTGAAGCATATCGACGTCTCTGTACAAACCGTGTATTTACCATCATACAGCCTTACTAGGCGCATACTACACATGATCATTTTCATTATATCCTAGTTTTGCAACGTAAGTTCCCTAACAATTCAGATATAACTGGGCTCGTAGACTGCACTGTAACGCATAAGAGGGAGCTCATTGATGTAAGGGACGTCGGCGCTAGAATTTCATCGCGGACAAAAACTTCATCGACAGAAGCTGCATTTTGCGGCGCGCTCATCTGAATATCAACAGCCCCGTTGGTCGGAGCATGCCTGCGGAGTCAGGCGACGCCAGACTGTAAAAGACACAGACATAGTATTAGTACACACGAAATCTGTATTGCGTTCCAGTCAGAGCAGACAACCAGCACTACGGGACTGCAGTTAACAATTAAGGGAAACTAGATGTCTGTAAACTAAAATCGCACTGTGACAGCCAGTATCAGAGAAGTTATCACCTAACCAGGAATTCCTTGTAGTAGTTCAGCACCAGCGAAGGTCGCAAGCGCTGTCTGCCAGACACTGACAACTAGAAAGAACGTGAGCTTGGGGCATGTTGGTATTCCATCCTAACATCTATAGCGCACAGGAAGGGCAGAAACGGAGAGGTGCGACGTGTTCCCTGTCCTTTCTGTTCGCCATAGGTGTTAAAACTGACAACTAGTCAGTGTTCTGGGGTGCTTCCAACATGAGCCACCAGCTAGCCACGAAAAGCAAAACTTACCGACGCTCCCAGCACCAGCCTACAGTTCGCCGTCCCTCGCCAACATTAGCATACAATGTACAACACTTTGCCAGAAATTACGGTGTTAGTCAACAGTTCTCTGGACACTAAGCACTATTAAACACACTGTTCCGAAAGATGGCCTACCGGTTCGGATTTCAAGCGTGTAAATAGGCTATATATTATCAGACAAGTCACAATTCTCTATATGTCAAACACATCAGCCTTTCCTGGTCAAGGAACGTGTCCTAACCATATCCTGTCGTTCTATGATGTTCAGGCCACCATACATGATACGTCGGTGTGATCCTAGCCATCGCACTACTATTGTCATAGATATAAGCATTTCCTCATATTGACCATGTTAATAAAACGGCCTTCAAGATTTTCACTACGACTGCATCATATCATTTGGGCCATTCATCACTTAATACATGTGGAATTTACGTCATGAAAAATCATGTCGTGAACTATCATGCCATCAACTGTGAGTCCCGTTGGTGATGCATTCCCACCACGTCATCTATATTCTAGTTATAGCAATGTATTGCGACGAGCATTATTGAATAAACCTCAACTTTCTCGTTCATGTCAACGTGAAAGATATAGATGGATGGATGGATCGAGATAGATAGATAGATAGATAGATAGATAGATAGATAGATAGATAGATAGATAGATAGATAGATAGATAGATAGATAGATAGATAGATAGATAGATAGATAGATAGATAGATAGATAGATAGATAGATAGATAGATAGATAGATAGACGTGGCGCCATCCTTATTTGGAAGATGTGCGCGATCGCACATTTCAGATCTAGAAATCTGTACTGGTCGGTACGTGTATGGGAAGCCCAGTAAAACATACACAGGAACAGGATGGTCCCCAAATGCCAATCAGAATTACCTGAGCGTTATAAAATTCAGTGTTATAAAACCCACTTTTATAAAATTTACTACGTATTTAATATACGATAGGAGGTCATCGGCGGGCACGGCGCGCCTTTCACCTTTTCTGCGCAATCCGTTTCTATTTACCTTTCGTCAAAATTGGCTCCAATTATTCGGACTTTTCACTTCTCATAAGAGGGACTGGACGTTACTGAGACCATAAAAAGGAAATTATTTCCAGTATAGAAACGTAAGGATCAACATTTTAATTGAATTGTCGTGAGAAGAATACCAGCTACACAGCGCAGGCATTCCGTAGTGTAGACGCTGAGGACAAATGATTCAGAGACTGTCCGCTTCAGTATTATTGGCCACCTGATAGTCTTCGTAATCTACAGAGGTTGGCGTTGTTGGCACAGAATGGGGACCCTCTCTGGCGACGCGGTTCCTCACACTACTTGAGTGATGATCCATCGCGATGGCGCTTACGGTTCTGTCGGCTGTCTCGGGGTGACGAGTGGCCACGCGTTGTCCGTTACCGTGGGTCACACCGGTTGCGCCGGCTGTGCGCTTGTCCAGTGGGCCTTCGGGAGCTACAGTGGCATTCGTCGGTTCGTTGTCGCTAGTCGTCGCGGTGGCAGCTTTCCTCGTTCTCTTACTTTCTGGCATGTAGTGGCCCTCTTCGCCGTGCGCCCGTCCTTCTGTAGTTGCACGCAGTCGAGCTTCAGCGCTGGTCGTGCCGCCGAGCATGAGGGCAAGCAGGGAGATCGTCATAACGGTCATGACGATGGCGCTGCCGGCCAAAACGGTGATGTTGGGTGAAAACATGGAACCGGAAGGCACACCCGCTGGCGACCCGCCGTCCAGAGGCTCCGAAGTGAGGCGTCTTTCCAGCTCATCGGCGGCACCCTCCGGTGATGCCTTCTCCGGAACAGCCGGCTCTTCGGCGTTCGGCGAACCAGCCTCTTCCACACGTTCTACAGGGGCGCGATGTTGGACGGGAGGTTCGTGTAACACGACGGGTTCGATCAGTTCTTCGGACCACGACACCCGACGATCCATTTTGGCCAAGTTCCTTGCTTCTTCGTCTTCTCTTTACGATGATGATTGCGAACGTCGAGGTGCGTAGCCTACGAAGGCACATAAACTAAGCAATGGACAGCGAGCATGGCTCGTTTTATCGGGCTAATTTGTTTTGGAATACGAAATTTAAAGACTACGTAAATAAAAACCAAAAGTGAGTATCTTAAATCAGCATGCTACCGGCTATGAAGCCATTCCCGACTTTCATTCAAAAAAAGAAGAAAAAAAATTCACCGACAATTACGATATTACCTAATGCGAACTGTGCGCGTTGGAGCAGGGCCAACTGTTTTTGAAGTTTTGGCTTTCCTTGAGGTATCGACTACGCCACAAATCGTAATTTTTGTGAAGTAGGACAGCACCCACTACACCACCATTCATCTTTCTGCGGATAAGCGAGATACCCGCTACACATCTGTAAGATACTATGTGCACTTTGTTGATGCTGCATGTAGGTAATGACCAAGAAGGTCGTGCTCCGAAAAACGTGTAACCATTCCCGAAAAGAAAGTTTCCTGAGCCAAATAGAAAAATTGCAGATGGCCGGCTATCCGGAAACGGAAATCGGGAGAGCCTGCCATAATCTGATCTAGTGGTTAAGGGTGCCACTAAGGCAAAAAAGACAACAGAGCAATTGCGCAAGGAAAATAGGATGGTGGTTGTACCTTATGTACATAATTTTTCGCACTGCCTGAAGAATGTAGGAAACAGATATGGGGTGCGCGTGGCGTTCTCCCTCCCTAATAAACTTGCGACTATCTGCTTACGTTTCCATAAGAAACTATCGGGTGTTGGCAAGGCTTGTACTTCATGTTCCGAGAAGCAAAAGATAAATACATTAGATGCAAGTGAAGTGTTGTATACAGGTTGCCGTTGCGCGGGCGTGTTTATATTGGCCAAACTGGACGATGTGTAATTATTAGATTAAGACAGCAATTGTCATTGTTGAGGGCTGCAGGCGGTTTGCACCTGCCTTCACCCTGCAGGGAATGTGGTTGTGAACCGATGGCTGGGGAAACAGAATGTTTGCTCCGCCATAAGCATCAGAACACGAGGGAGATAATGGAGGCCTTGTTCATCGACAGAGAAGGTGAAAGGTGCATAAGCCATCCGTCTGTTGCCATTAGCGAAAAGGAGGCGCAGCTTCTTAATTGCAACTTGTCTTTAGTGGCGCTGGATTAGGCAGCGTCACACGTTTGTTAGTGAATTGTTCTTGTTTTGTATGTATGTTCTGTTTGACGCACGTGCGTGGTTCCACGTGCCCCTGAGTATTTTGGTTATCACCTGGCTGACTCTCGTGCACACGCGCAGTTGCTCTGTAGATAGCCGGTTGGCCTCTGTATTTATTCGTGCCCTACCTTCTAATAAGCTTTAGTTGGGAGTCAGCGCTCGTGTAGTCACATCCTTGGTCTACGTCCTCGTCTTTTCTTCCGCTGTAAGCTGATCGAAAATGTTATTTCACTCTTATGCCACGCTATGTTGCATAGGCTAACGTGATTCCTTGCCCAACATGACGCTTGTGTAAGGTCTTTTTGCCAATGAATTTCAGGCACCAACTGTGGCTCTGTGGTAGAATTATGGAGAAAAAGGGCGCCTAAGAGCTGCGCTCTAAAAACTTGGGGCAGCAGCGCACTAGTGGTGCAAAGACTGTGGAAACAGCGGATCTGGTGGCTTTCACCTCTTCATTTCTCTCAGCCTCACATCTCTCCTCCTCCCACTCACTTCCCTTTCCCGCCCTTTGATATACTATGGTATACATGGCTATGTCCATGCTTTATCCTCCTCTTGTCCTTTCCCTCCTCCTCACCCTCACTTCCATTACACGCCGCCTAGCTATTTATTTTATTTTATTTATTTACACTTACTGCAATCACCATTCGGTGATTTTAGCACGGTGGTACATAAAGTTGGTGTTCAAACAAATGGCAATACATGAGGCATACTACTCTATACATGACTTTGTCTCTCTTCCTTTCTGCCTATTTCTCTGTTTCCTCTTCGTTTCCGTCTTTCATTTTTTCTATCTCTCATTCTATTTTCTCTAAGTTTTTCTCTTTGTTGCGCTGGTATACATGGAGTTGCGCTGATCGAAATGCACAAACGAGTGACGGAACAAGAGGACAGGACAAGTGGTGCCCAAGTTTTTCTCGTTCTCTCGCCCATAGCAACGCAATCATATGGTGCCCTCATAAATCAGGGGGTCTAAACACGCGGCCCGCGTCCCCCTCGCTTGTGACCCGCGGCCCGCACATGACACTCTTTGTCGCCTAGTTTTTTTTTTTTCACTCTCTTAATAAGTATGCTCACGAGCTACACAGACGTGTCCTGGTCTCAAGTATTTTTGCCGTGAGGCACCCCGTGCGGTCGCCTTGTGTTCAAACAACCGTAGAACAAAACCTCGATGTGCGGTCCACATTTCCTTCACTCAGCGGTACATATCAGTATCGGTACCTTTCTCGAAACCTGCCTTCAAGTTTCCTTCAGGAAGAGACCCAAATATATGAGATATGAGAAAGGCCTTCTTTCAAATGGCAACGTTAGGTGACATTTTGTTCAAACTCCCCGCTCCAACCTTTTTTTCACTGTTCCGGCCCTTGCGGGAGAAAATTCCGTTACTATGGCCGCCAGCTGAGGTGAGTTTGAGACCCCTGCCTTAAATGCCTGTTCTGCTACCGTGGCTGGATAGCCCTGGTGGCTATAACGCTCGCCTTAGGAACGTGGGTACTCGAGTTCTAATCCCGACTCGCCGACAAATTTAATTCTTTTTTTTGTCTTCTCCTCCTCCCTCCTTCTCATCTCCTCTCCTGCTTCTTTGCCTTCCTCCTGTCCACTTCGCCGGAGCAGAGCTTTCGCATAACACTCTCCTCCCTCCTCATCCCCGCTCCTTGCCTCAGCACTCTTCATTTTACTAGGCTTTACTCTTTCCCTCCTCAGTCTGAACCTCCTCCCCACCGCTCTATATCCCTCTCTTTCACTCCGCTCTCACCCTCTAATATTTTCGCTTTCCGTCGAACCTTCTGTATACGGTAGTGTGGCTTGTCCCAATTCTTAAAAACGTCATTAAGGGGCAAGATGGCAGCTTGCCATGAAAAAACTCCGTAAACTGGCGTTGTGTGCTCGAGTCGACGTTTCCACAAGTGTACTTTAGTAAAACTGATTCTTGACCTAGTGTGTTAGACATACTTGAAATCAAAAGGTTGCGCGAAAATTGGACACGTTCACAAGCGCTTGTCCCTGTACCCTCGCTTGTGAACGTGTCCAATTTTGGCGCAATCCTTTTGATTTCAAACAAGTGTACTTGTTTTCGTCAAGGCATTTTTAGTCTGTATATGCCTTCTGTACCTTCAATCCAAACAAAGGTGGGGGAGAGGGCAACTGTGGATGCGCGGTGAGGGATGGGGAGAGGCCACCGTGACGAATAGCATGATTAAAAGGGTAGAGGTATTCTGCGAAAAAAAAAAGATAAAAGAATAAAGCGGGAGGAGGGAGGGCGTCAAACATTTCGCTGAATTATGACTGTCAGAGGAATAACCGCTTAACAACGGTAGTTTAGAAGTTACTACAAGGAGGGTTTAACTCTCATAGGTTTTCGTTGTGTATGTACCATACCGGATGGTATTCAGGAGTCCCCTTAGAAACGTTTATACCTGTTGGTTGGAGTGTATTGAACTTGTGAATAAGGTATGACTGTATATTTTCTATCTCTTGGGGACTGGAAATTGTACTGAAGGATGTAAAATTTGAGATTGTCGAACTTGTGACCTGATACATTAAAATGTTGTGCCACTGCTTTCGGTAATTTCAATGCCGTGTCCGCTCGCCGGCCGTTTAATCTAACGTTAACAGGCTGTCCTGTTTCGCCAATGTACCGTTTGTGAGAATATGAACATTCGATCATGTGGATAACGTTTAACTAGTACAGGTAAAACTATGACGAATGTAACCACTTGCGGTGATTTTAACTACACCGTCTTCTTGAAGGTGTTTGCAAGTCTTTCATCTGGGACGAGGGCAAGGTGTTACGTGCGAAGTAGAATGGGGGTTTACTTTTGGCATGCACTAACATGCGGTCCTTAAAATTCCCATTGCGGCAATACACGACTTTTGGTACTTCGGGAAAACCCTTTTCTAAGGCGCTCGTTACTTGCCAGTATTGGATAATACTTACGGAAAAAATTGTGTATGTTTGGGAGCGCACTTCAGTATTTGGTTATTAAATGCTGGCGGCTGGTTATGTTGTCTACGGGGGGCACTTTTAGCTAGTGTTGATTTCGTATCTATTTTACATGCTTCGTTGGAGACCTTGTTTAGGGCGTCTTGCGGGTAACTTCTTTCAACTAATATTTCCTTTAGGTTTCTTAAGTGGTGAACGTAGTAACCGTCGCTACAGATCCTTGTTATACGCCTCGCCTGTCCGACAAATATCCCTTGTTTGCAGTGTCGCGGGTGATGACTAGTGTAATATATGTATTGCTGGCTGTCTGTTGCGCTTCTGTAAAGCATCGTCTGCAATTTTCTGGTTTCAATAAACACAGTACCCAATTCCTGTAGCACATACCCGCCCGAGCTTCTGCGAACGAAACGGCCCAATTTCAAGCTTAAACGGCTCCGCTGATAATATTGACGGAGATGAGCACACAATTGGGACCGATCGCTTCTATTGTTCAAAGGGTCTACCTGCTTGTGTTACCTAAAGAAATTCATTTTTCTAGGCTACATTCGACTCGCATATCTATTGTCCATCTGCAATTCATTATGTGTTCCGAAAGGCCGGACATCAGTCGAACTCCTCCAAATGTCACTTCGCTTGTCGTCAAGTCTCTCTACTTGGACACTTCGTGGCTGCGGCAGGAGTGCGCCCAGATCCAAATAAAATTCGCAGCTTTACAAACTTTCTTGTCCCGAAGTCCACAAAGGATGTTCCAAATTCTGTCGGACTGTTCTCCGGTTTCTAGCGCGTTGATAAAGACTGTGATCATTGCACGCTCCGCACAGACCTTTTGGAAACAGACGCCCTAAATTACTGGGGCCCTGATAGAGTCTAACTTTTCTCTCAACTTATGACCCTGCATACAATGCCGCCAATATTCGCCCAATTCGATCCGTCCGCTTCTAGCGGAGGAAGGAATACAAAAGGAGCTTCTAGCTTCTAGCGAAGTTCACAATGATTCCAGTACTCTCGCCATGGGAGAAATGTTACTGCGACACCAGCGTAGATGACCGTATTGTAGCCCATGCAATCTGAATCATATCGCCCAACGAGCTCTAATTATTCAGTCACGAGCGCCTTGCAGCACGAGTGCCTTGCTTTTGGCACTCGTGCAAGGCACTCCTGCTCACGAGAGCACGAGTACCTTGCTTTTGCGTGGGCATACGCGAAGTTTCGTCCATACTTATACGGGTGCCAATTACCTGTCGTAACCGACCACTACGCACTCTGCTTTTTGCCTCCATGGAGGATACTACCGGATTACTGGCTCGCTGGGCCTTACGCCTGCAAAGAATATACGTTCCCACCACTACACAAGCTATGATGATTGAATTATTGTGGATTGTTTATCCCGCTGTCCACCTCCGTGGATCAGTGGTTACGGTGCTATAAAAATAAAAGGGGAGAAAGAGATTTCCGCTCTTGTTTTTTCTTATCTGTTGTCGCGTGCATTTATAAGATGCTCTCGTGTCAATAAAATTTTCGGTTGGAAGTCAGCGCTTGTCCTGTGTGTTTCCTTTGTGTGGCCGTCCATTTCTTGCGCTGTTAATTTTAAGTATGCATAACCAACTAGCCCAGTCAGCTACACTGTCGACGTATCATTTGCCTCAAAGATTATTCCGTGCTGTTCATACCTAAAATTGCTCAGTCAGCGGATTCTGTAAATAACCCTGTGCAATTTACCCTGTCTTTTCAGATTGATTTCGACACGCTTGAATGCAAATCGACAGCTCAAGCTTGCAAACACTTTCATGGAACGCACTCATACGACCGTGTAGCAGAGCTTCTTTTGGATGTCTGTGCAGACTTCAGCCGGGAAACGAAGCAAGTCGTAGGCACAGTGACCGACAACGGAAGCAACTTTGTAAAGGCTTTCAAGGAATTTGGAATTCGATGACACCACTGAGGGTACGCATTAATGTCTGTCTTCGAATAGTTTTCTCTTAGCTATTTCGCCTGATCTGTGGTTGAAGAGTTCGTATTTGCTTTGGTGAAGGAGGGAACGGGAATTTACTGACCCCTCTTGTTTCTTTACAGATCGGCAAATCGATGTTACGCTTCCCGTTCAACTGTCGGGGTCATCGCTTCCTCATCATCTGCGGTGCGGGTGTCATACTTAAGCCTCGTCGCCACGGCTGACCTCAAGAAAGCCCTCAACAGAAGTCCTACGTGCAGTCGTCTCCACGACAGTGCAATGACGAAATGCTCTCAGTAATGGGCCTCATCAAATCGGCCAAAGTCTGCAGAGACGGTGCTATCAGTTCTCGGAAGACAGCTGCCAACACCCTGCATTACGCGGTGGAGCTCTTTCTACCACGCATTAGACATACTTCTGAAGAACAAAGAGAAACTCAAGCTACTCTCAGAGAAGCTCGGCCTACCACATATAAGAGACGCAGAGTTGGACTTTCTGGACGAATATCGCGGGATTCTCTACCCAATCGCTGCAGGTGAGGTACTTTTTTTATAAATGTTTTGAAGAGTCGTGTACGTTTATTGATTACAAGTTACTTTCGATCATCATCACTGGAGAAAATCAAGCAGCTTACGTTATAAAATATTTTTTTTCAGCAATCGATATCTTGCAGAAAAGCAGCGGCGGCTACCATACGGACAGCTTCTGCCAACACTTCTCACGGTAGAAAAGAAGCTAATTTTTACGAAGCAAAAAAATTTGGCACGGATCTATCATCTTAGACAGCTGTCTAACCGGTCTCCAAAAGCGCTTTTCTGCGTTTTTCAGTATGAAAAATGATGAGGGCAATACTTGCATCCTTGCTCACACTCATTCTTCAAGATGCGGTGGACCTCAAGCAAAGTGGCTAAATCTTCAGACTTTGAGACCTTGCTCGTGCGAGCGGCTGAGGCACATGCATCGCTCCAAACGGACACGTGCGACGATCGTCGTCATCGGTGGTGTTTAATGACGGTTTTTACGGCTATGAAGACGGGGACACTTCGGCATCGGTCAGAACAGACCCACGTGAGGGCGGAAGTTTACCGGTATTTAGATGACCCGAGAAGGCATATCGCCATGCTGGAGGACTATCCGGCCACGAAGGCGGTATTTATCCGCTGTAACACGAATTTATGCTCCTCTGCCGCAGTAGAGAGACTTTTCTTGGGCGCGAGTCTGGTGTTGAGGCCGAACGGATGATGTCTTGATGACGGCCTATTTGAGAAGCTCCTGTTGCTTAAGTGCAATTAACACACCAACCTTTTCAGAAAAATAGTTCTGATGTGTTGAATAAATGTATACCTTTTTTTTCTATTTAGTGGTGTTCGTTAGTGATTCCGGCAATTTGCTTGAACTATGCTATTTCTGGCGTAGCTTATATTGTTGCCACCAAGTATGTCCTTTTCTGTGTACAATGCGTGTTAATCTTGCGATGATAAAATATAATTTTTTATTGCAACTGATACCTGTAAATATGTCGTTATCAACAATTGTGTACAGTGTAACCCTCTTTCGCAATGCCTTAACGGCGCTCAGAGTACTGTGATAAATAAATACATTGCAAGTTTCATAGCGCTGCAACATTTGCAATGCTATGCTGCACTTAATAAATGTTTTTTTTTTCGGAGTACGAACATCCCCGAAATAAAAATTATTTCAGTATCTGTATGGCTGTATCTGTATTCCCGAATACTTTTTTCGCCGTTTTGCGAAAGTATCTCCGAAATATCCCGCTACGTCAAAGACAAATGTATCTCTGTATCTGCATTTTAGGCTTCCAACCCATTTATTTCAATCTCTGTATTCCGGAATACTTTTTTGAGCATCTCTGCCCAGCCCTGCAGTCTGGTCTATTCACATGCAATCAATAAAATACCGCATTAGAAGCTTCGCCGTCTAACAAATACCTCGGTCTTACCCTAACTATAGATTTTTCTTGGAACGCGCATATTACTAAGGTCTTCTCATCTTCTAATGAGGTAGTCGGTTTCTTTTTTAAACGCCACCTAGAATATGCTCCAAAGCATGAGATATTACTAGCCTACCAAACCATAATCCGCCCTAAAGTCGAATACGCATGCGCAGTATGGAACCCTCACCAAACAAATCTAAGCAACACTCTCGAATCTGTGCAAAAATGTGCTGTAAGGTTCATACAACCACAGAGACTTTTCAGTCCTCTCGGCGAGCGCGCGCTGCAGCAGCTCTCCGAGCCCTCCGCTATAACAGCGCCATCTATCATCTTTAATCATCAACGTATACGAAAAACCACTAACGCCATCTAGTGATATTATTTCCAAGGACATTAGAGTGCCTGTATATGCCCCTGCGGGAGCAGAGTTGCGCATAGGTCCGCCATCTTGCCTGGCTAGCAACCATAGCTATGTGGCGAAGCCGCACTTTGTTTTTGCAGGCGACTTGCTTAAGCCTGCCGCCGATCGACGAAGCGTGTCGGCGATCGCCAGTCGACATGGCTGGCGTGCCAACGACCAGCAATGAAAGAAGAAACACCTGCTCTCGGGACTGTGCCACGAGAGTACAAAAGCGTTAGTCTATGCGATAACGCAAAGGCGTAGCGTAGTGCCGAATAACATGCGCCGCCGCCGCCAAGTCAGGTGGCGCCAGCTATGGTGGATAGAAAACAACTGACAAACACGTAATACATGTCCTTCGAGATTCCGGGAGCGCCCATATCGCCACTCGCTACGCCTACAGCATCGATTATTTCAGTATGTTTTTCGCAAACGGTGCTGATTCGACGTAAATACTTTGCTGTCGAAGCTTAACCCCTTAAGGGCTTAAGACGACCTAAGCTCGTCATGAGCAGTCGCCGCTTTTTTGCTTATGACGACCTGTGGTCGTCATGGGTCTTCCGCAATGTTCCAAGAGGCTTTTGACGAGCGCACCTCGTCAAATGGTGCGTTTCTATTTACAACACAGATGGCAGCACGGGTTCCGTCATTGGTGCTTTTGTTGAATGAGCGTTTGCGCACTTGTTGGCGGGATGCGCGCCTCCCTTTCCCCAGTGTAGGGTAGCATACCGGTCCTACTAGACTGGTTAACATCCCTGCCTTTCCTTTCCCTCCTCTTCCTTGTGTTTCCCTCGCGTCATAGAGGTTTTTGACGAGCCCTGCTCCGATACATGGCCTCCGAGATGGCGGGCCGCGCGGCGGGTTTCTCTCCGGCCGTCCCAATCGCCGCGCCCCCCCCAGCAAAAAAACGTACATCGCGTCGCGCGCCCGGCTACCGCCAGATGGCGCACTCACTTGGGATTCCGGCGGCAGCGGAGACCGCGGCAGAAAGCAGAGCGCGCGGGATTACAGCGTACGCATGTTTTCTTTTTTTTTTTTTTTCTGCGTACGAGCAAGGATTGCCGCCAGGATCTTCTGGATGCACTGAAGACAAGTATTTTTTTTCTGTTACTGCATTTATTTTGGTCCAATTTACGGAGAAAAGCACGGAAACTGCAGAATTTTTCCTGATATAAATTATTGTAAGGAGGTATCAATTCGTCTGTGGTAGTGTTACATTTTTTTTCATTACGGTCCGTTTTGTCTCGGCGCGAAATACCTTGATTTGAGAAATATACAGGGGCGTTCTAGCATTCCTTTCTGGAGACGTGTATGGGTGACAACTGGGCTAATTTTCGTCGTTGAATCATATTGCCCTCCTATCGTGACACATCGTTTTACTATTTGATCGCGTACGGATATTTATGAGTTGGTCAACCGAAGCACGGTTACGCTCTAGATAACTGAGTGCCCTGGTGATGTCACTGAAGTAAGATAAGTAATTTTGTCGGAATATTGTTGAAGGCTTCGATTAGCCGATCTACGTTTACTCCACACGTCGTTCACCGTGAAAGTGCCTGAGTTGTCATCGCCTCCTTTTTCGTCATCCGGATTTTGCCTACGTTTTGGTAGCACAATGGCAATATCAGTATTGTGTTCATTTACTGTGCACTCGACTGCATCCAAATCAATCAGTCGATCGTAAATGAACAATACTCGCCTGTAACCAGTCCGTGGTCGTCGCAGAACCGGCGACTTTCAGTCTAGACCACGGTCTAGACGTGTGGCGACCGCCTGCAACCTCCTCCCTGTCTCCTGCGGCGCGACGGGAGGTAGTTGGAAAGGGAAACTGGGTAAGCCTCGTGGGCGAGTGCGGAAGCATTGTGCGCTATGCGAGCGCGGCTTTCGCGCGAGACTTGATGGCGCCGGCGACATCGCGAGGAGAGAGCATAACGATTGCTGATGCCCAGTGCCGAGTTTGGTCGGCTCAGTTAGCGTTCCCCTCCAGCGTGCGCTCGACCTTATTTCTTTGTAAGGCGCTCATGCTGCGGCGCCTGTAACGCATTCCGTATAGAAGGAAGTGCCTGAAAGTTGTTAATAAAGGAAATATAAACAAAGTGTTCCTAATGGAAAATTTTAGTGCTGCTGTACGTGTGTTTTCATTTCGCTATGTTGTTACAACGAAGGAAAAAATGCACAAAGGAAGCAAGCACCGATACCTGCTTTTTGCGATACTGAGCTTCCAAACGGACTGCTTCCGTCGCAGGCCTTAAATCTAGCTTACAACATTATCAACATATCTATTGTGGGTTCGGGGCCAGTGGTCGGCCGAAGACCTCAGAGTACACGCAGGCGACAAGAAAAACGCGTTTAATTTACGAAGGCCCGGCAACGCCTGATCGGTCTTTAGCGGCAGGGCGAGCGCGAGCCCCGGGCGTCATCACGCCCAGCCTCATCATCGTTCTTTTTTTTTCTCCTTCGCTAGCGCTCCCATACTATACAGCCCGCAAATTTCGAAGTATAGTAAGTTTCTAGCACATGCGGATCTCTTGCAGAGGCATCGCTTTTGTAACTGCTCTAAGAAAGGCGACGCAAATCTACAGCAAAAAAAAAAAAGCCCATTCGAGAATCGATAGGCCCCGGCATTGACTTGGCCTCTCGTACACCTTGACCAGACATTTCCAAATCAGCGCGAGGTTAATCAAAGCGCAAAACCATTTTTTTTTCCTCGCCACGTGCAAGCTGCGCCAACAGCGCGGCAGCTTTTCCGATCCCAAGTAAGGTCGCCGCGGTGCGGAGAAAAGAGCGGGCCACGCCCACCTCAGGAAATACGCTCTCTCCGTGCGATTGGGACGGCCGGAGAAAAAAAAACCCGCATTTCCCCGAAGGGGGAGTATGAGGAAGTGCGAAGCACGGGGTGATGCTATGAGGGGGCGCGCGCGACTAAACTGCAGAGCCGAGCGAAGGAGACGGCAGCGAGAGAGCACGCGCCAGCCGAGCCCACGGAGGTGTGGCCGTTTTTAAGTGCAAAGCACTTTTACTGATGATGATGATTAAGTGTAATTAATGATTTAAAGTTTGGTTGTCATGATGCATTTGTACACACACACACACATTTATATATGAAGTATTATTTATTTATTTTACACTTCACGCTTTTCGTATGATGCATTAATGCACCTCGCGAGTGCGTCACACACACACACACACATACACACACTACACACGTCACTACAGATCAGCACCTATTCGTGTTATCGTTGTAGCTCACGGTTAGTACCAGCGCTTTGTGATCCGAGAAATGGACGGTGAGCGGATCCGGCAAGACGGCGCGGACCGTACAGTTCCTACTGAACGCCAAGTCTATGAAGCCACCGTTGATCGTGGTCGGAAACTCGAGAGACAGACACGTCATCGAGTAATTGTTCAGCATGTGGTCAACCAACCAGCCATTGTCCTTTCTAACGTCCACGTTAAAGTCACCCACCACCACAACCGGAACCGAGGGACGCGCGCGCACAGACACACTCTCCATCGCCGCATCCATCTGCTCCAAGACGGCATCTCGCGAGAGGTTCGGGGCTAGGTAGACGGTCACAACCAGGACGGCATCGCCGGAGTAGGCACTGGTGTAGACGGAGGCGTACGGCGACTCGTCTCTGAGCGGCGAAGTACACACGGCATGCGAGAGGACGTTGGCGTAGACGTGCCCAACCAAGCACACGCCGCAGTACTCGCCCCGGCTTCCACTCCGGGCGAAGGAGCACGGGTCGTCAGTGGGACACGTTCGAGGCGATGCATCAGGAGCGAGGTCGGCGCGCTGTAAGACCAGGAGTTGGGTCCGGTCCTGCTGTCGCCTGTGCTCTTCACTGAAGGGGCGGTAGCGCTTTAGGAAGACGTCCACTCCACCAGCCCTTCTCTCGGCGAGGGCCCGGGTCACGCGGTCGTAGCCACTCAGGGCGACATCGGCAGCGCAGTCACCGGAGGAGCGGTTCCAGGTCTCCGTGAGGCAGAGGAGATCAACTCTGGAGAGTACGGGGTCTTTGGCAACGTCCAGTGCATGCGCCGAGAGAGAGCGGACGTTTAGGAGTCACGCCCCACGTTTAGTCACGTGGGGCGTGACGTCGCTGCGCCGTTGCTACAGACGCTCCTCTCCGCTCCTCTCCGCTCCTCGCGCCGTTGCTAAGGGGAGAGGAGGAGGAGCGCGGATGCCGGCGGAGTTTTCGGGGTCGCTTAAGAAGTGCATTCGCACTTAAAAACCGAAGCGACTAAACAGTCACCAAAACATGCCCATGTTGCCTGACCACTTTTTGGCGCTGTCCCTAGAAAATTCGAGCGAGATGTACCTAGCCTAGTCGCGTGGCTCAAACAGATGTTCTCTGGCTCTACGAGCGTGCGCGATCCACGGAAAGTTCGCGCCAATGACTCAGGCACACCACGGACGCTGGCAAAATACTGAGAACCGCGAAGCGGCGCGGTTACGGGCGCGCCAGTGACCGCGAAGCTGCACGTCGTGGGTTACGGACGCCCCAGTGACTCGGGCGCGCACCACGGACGCTGGCAAAATACTGACCACGAAGAGCACGTCGTGGGTTACGGGCGCCCCAGGCACTCCCAGTAGCCTATAGTGAGCAGTAGCCTATAGTGACGGCAGGTAAGGAAAGGCGCTAGTAAAACTGGCCTTATAGTGAGCAGTCGCTCTATAGTGAGAGCAGGTTGCGCTATACTGAGTCGGCGCAGCAGGCGCGCTAGTTAAAACAGTAGGAGAGCGAAGCGATCCGTGATACCGAGAGCAGAATATTAAGAGAGCGAAGCGATCCGTGATAGAGAGAGCAGAACCTATCTCTCCGGAAAACCATCGACGTCCGTCTATAGCGTTGAAACGTCAGACTTCTGCGACACCAAACAGAACCCTGCCGTCACTCCGGCACACTGCGGACACCGGCAAAATACTGAGAACCGCGTGCACAGACTGCTGGTAGCCTCAACAACCTCGCTAACTACGTAGCATACACTCGCGAGGTAGCACAAGAAAGCAGGACACACATACACAAAACCTTCGAAAAAGACACGCCCTCGAGCGCCTCCAACTTCCAAGTTTCAGTGCCCCTGCCCTTCGTTAACTTGACTAGGGAATTTCTGGGCACACCTAGGTACCCCAGAGAGCTAGTTTTGCTTGGCAGCACAGGGTAGCCAACATGAAACCACGCCTACGCCGCTAACATTGGGCGTTGTTTAGGTGGCTTTTTAGTTTCGCGCGAGAAAAACCCGCCGCGCGCCCGCCATCTCGGAGGCCATGCTCGATAAATGGTGCTTTTCTATTTACACCATAGATGACAGCATGGGTTCCGTCATTGGCGCTTTTGTTGAATGAGTGTTTGCGCTACAGTTGGCGGAATGCGCGCGTTGTGTTTCCCGCGCGTTTTATAAACAAACATGGCCACATCCGCGTGGCGTACTCGCGCGGGAAATCTTTCTCCCCCAGATGATGAAAGCGCGAGTGATGAGGATGTGGTTGTCGTGTTTGATTCTTCAAGTGAAGAACATAGTGATGACGTTTTTACGGGCAGCGACTCTGAAGAGGAAGAAAGTAGCGATGATACGATTGACAGCGCCCGCGAATGGTACCGGATAGACCCTGACAGCATCCCAGCCAGAACTGTAGCAAGGTTTTTGACCGGGCTAGTTGGTGAAGATCCATAATGGCTTACAGCGCACACTGACACAAGGACGAAGTCTTCGTGTGTCTACTTCGTCCTTGTGTCAGTGTGCGCTGTAAGCCATTATGGGTCCCAGCCAGAAAGCAGGATCTGGTGCAGGTGGTGCGAGAAGGCTCTCTGCGCAGTGCCGTGCTTCGAACGCTATCACACTAAGTGAACTATCAAGGAATAGTGCATTTTGTGCGCTGCAATTCAATTCCAACCTTTACTTTCCAGAGTTGCAGAATTTTTTTGCAGAATACACCTCAAATGCCCCATGTATTATAGAGTAATACATGATGGAGCGAAGAATGGCCAATAAAACATTATTATCTACCGAAAAAAGTTTTCGCAAATATTTTTTTTGTTTTGAACACATTACTGAAGCATTTCGCATCATAAAAAAATTGGCAATTTTGGAACATATTTTTTTTTGTTAAATGAGCCCTTAGGGGGGTTAAGGACAAGAATCTAAAGCAAATAAAAGCACCAGTTTGTAGCTAACGAGCTACAGAGTCCAAGACGGTGACCTGATAGATTCTAGGTGGACGGCAACCGCTTCGGCGGCGCGGCCATGTTTTCCGGGCGTGTCCTGTGCATCAGCTTCTCCGCAATGCATAGTTGCTAGCGGCTTTGGGAAAACAGATGCGCAACTCTGCTACCTAAAGGTAGCATATACAGGAACTCTAAAGGACATATACACACAACGCCATCTATTGAGCAATTCATAAACTAGAGGTGGCTACATACATACCACTACTGCAGAGGAGGGAACGACCCACACCTTGAGGTGCTTCGCCCCTAAAAGAATCACACTTTCACCGCAAGAGTGAACCAATAGATGCGACAGGAACAAATTCTAATGTTATACGAAGCGAGGCTGGCAGCTGACTCTTTTGTATCCAGTCTCACGCAACTCTACAAAACACTGGTTTGAGAGAATACGGCCGCTCCAGGGACACTCTTCGCACATCCTCTTCGCGTTGAGAGCGCAGCACGAAGAAAGATATACAAGCCGCCCGCTGAGAGATGCTGAGATAGAGAGATAACGCACGCGCTAGCGACGACCGCGCTCGTAAAATGAAAGGTCGCAGTGGCAGCTCAAAGGAGCCCCCCCCCTCCCCGCGTCTTTTCGCGCTTGTTAAAGCCGGGCGGGGCGTTTCCTCTCTGCTTGAGCATTCGGCGGACGGTCTAACAGGCATCTACAGACATCTTATCGCACGCGCCTCGAAGCGACGGAGATGGGCCGGCTCGCTTCATCTCCCATTCAGCCACGTACGTCGGCCCCGCTCGCGCGCTATTACCCGCGGATAGAACGTACGATGCGCGGGGGGATCTTATCAATTTGGACTTCATACGGGACATGACGGCGACGGCGAAAATCCGTCCAGACTGTCGATATAATTGCTATCGCAATAATAAATCAAACGGGAGAGGGAGAACACTCATATAAGAAGAGAGGAGGACAACCGCTTGTAGTCCGGATCACTGGGTGCTCTGTGTACAATTAACAACGGGGTCCGCACTCTAGTCGTCTCTAACGTTCTTAGTGGCTCTGGCGTCGTAGATAGGGGAATTCCAAGGTAGCGATGCTCAGTAGCCCGTGAATAGAGCCATTGTCTGGTTGGTACACCGTGTTCTGGTTGACCGGAGAACAGAAGAACTGCGGATTTCTTCGGGTTGAAGCAGAGGCCGAGGTGGGCAAGATAAGTTGCGCTCAGTGTGACGAGTTTCTGGAGGTCGGCGGTGGTTTCCGCTAAAACTACCAAGTCGTCCGCGAAGGCTAGAGCAGGCAGCACCCAGATGTGAGGCAGTCCCTGACTGAGGAACCGGAATGGGAAGCACAGCCTCGATTCCTCCAGCCTTCGCTCCAGCCCCGATACGTACAACATGTATAGCAACGGGGAGAGCGGGCATCCGTGCTTCAGGCCTCGGCGTACAGGTACTGGTAGGCCTTCGCGGACTACTTGGTACTTCTAGCGGAAACCACCGCGGACCTGCAGAAACTCGTCACACTGAGCGCAATCCATGTAGTGGCGAAGCAATAAGCTGTAAAATTGACACTGCTCGACGCAATGCACATGTCAAGGCACGCGACAAGCCGGACTTTTCCGACGACAAGTAGTGGTTTAGGGTATTGGAGATAGGTGAACTAGCAGCACGGGGGGACACAGAGACGACGAAGACGAGCGCTTACTGCTAATTTAACATTGATTGTTTGCTACAGACATTTTGCGAGATAAAGACAAAAAAAAAGAGAGAGAAACGCAACGACCGTAAAGATCGCAACGCAAGCGCCGAGATCTAGCGTGCGCATCGCTTATCTCGCCAAACGCACGCATATCTCTTAGGTTCAGCGCATGCGCAGTCTTGCTCCCTCTCACCCGTTGAGTGCGCAAGGCCGTTGCGCGCGCTAAACTAAAGTTCTCTAATATTCGTATCATGTTAACGTGTCGTCATTGCGAAAATAATTAGGCCTGCCGACCCTTGCTACTCGTCGCCGTGTATTATTCCCATCTCTTTTTCATAAGTTAGATCATTGTTCACTTAACGAACCACCGTACATTATTCTCGCTGGCCGAACGGCACATCGAACTCGGCCCATGAACCAAGTGGGCCACCCCCCCCCACTCATACTACTACTTTTTCAGGTTCCTTTTTTTTTCCGCAGAGCCCTAGATTGCAACAGCCTGCCTAATCAAATTGCCGCCCTAAAAGTGCACCCGCATTCATACAAGAAATATCTCATCATTAATTTTAGATGTGTATTTATTATGTATTGTAGTGTGAAGCATCATGCTCGGGGCTGTCCGTCCCTCCCGCATCCGGTCACTTTCATGAAGTAGGGAAGCACCCACTATGCGAACTAGAAAACTGTAGTACAATAAGGTCGTCAACCACCACCACAGTTACCAGAGTCATAGCCGAGAGAACAGAGTGGCTGCTTAGCAATGGCTAGGCATGTGGTGGGTGCAAGCAAAGAATAACACGCACTACCGGTGGTGTCTGTCACACACGTTGACTCCATTCCTTGATGTTGCATGCATGTGCTTGCGGAGGCTTTGTCCGTCCCTCCATCCCGCGTCCCCCAGCCCCTGTCTCTCCTCTCCTACGCTTCCCCTTTCTCTCCTCTAGGATTATTCTACCCTACGGAGGGGCGCCCGCGTCCCGTTGATTCCATTCCTTGATCGCGTTTGCATGTGCTTGCGGGGGCTTTCTCCATCCCTCCTTCTCGCGTACCGCGTCCCATGCCCCCCTCTCTCTCCTCTCCTACGCTCCCCCCCTTTTAGATGCGAAGCATCTCATGCTCGGGGCTATGTCCGTCCTTCCCGCGTCCGGCGTCCTGCGTCCGGCCACTTTCATGAAGTAGGGAAGCACCCATTATGCGAACCAGAACACTGTAGTAATATGAAGGCCGTCAACCACTACCACAGTCATCAGAGTCATGGCCGCGAGCACAGAGAGGTTGCTTAGCAATGGCTAGGCAGGTGGTGCGTGTCGCCCAGGTTGACTTCATTCCTCGATGTTGCTTGCATGTGCTTGGGGGGGGGGGGGGCTTAGTCCGTCCCTCCTTCCCGCGTCCCACACCACCACAGCGCATGCGCGTCTCCTCTCCTAAGCTCACCCCTTTCTCTCCTCTAGGAATCCTCTACTCTAAGGAGCGGCCCCCCGCGTCCCACACCCCGACAGCGCATGCGCGTCCCCTCCCCCCTATCTCTCTCCTACGCTAACCCCCTTTATCTACTCCAGGAATCGTCTACTCTACGGAGCGGCGCCCGCGTCCCACAGCGCATGCTCGTCCTCTCCCCCCTCTCTCCTACACTCACCCCTTTTCTCTGCTGTAGGAATCCTCTACTCTGCGGAGCGGCGCCAGCGTCCGACATCCCCACAGCGCATGCGCGTCCTTTCTCCTACGCTCACCCCCCTTTCTCTACTCTGGGAATCCTCTACTCTTCCGAGCGGCTCCCGCGTCCCACACCCCCACAGCGCATACGCGTTGCCTCTCTCTCTCCTCTGCTACGGTTCTCTCCTCTAGGAATCCTCTACGGAGCGGCGCGCGACAGGTGGTGCGACAGCTGCATACCCCGCTGGGGGCACCACGGTAGTTCCGCGCTATAAAAATGGCGGAGCGCGCCTCATTCTCTCTCCGCGCTGTGCATCGCGGCGCTGTGCAGCGCCGCGATGAGATCCCGGGCCGCTGCCGCGAAACGAGAGCGGCGACATTTCTCCCGCTGCTACGCATCCACACATGGTTCCCTTTAGCGGGAGATGGGGAAGTTTTAGATGCGAAGCATCTTATGCTCGGGGCTCTGTCCGTCCCTCCCGCGTCCCGCGTCCGGCCACATTCATGAAGTAGAGAAGCACCCATTATGCGAACAAGAACACTGTACTAATATGAAAGCCGTCAACCCTACTACAATCATCACAGTCATGGCCGAGAGCACAGAGAGGCTGCTTAGTAATGGCTAGGCAGGTGGTGTCTGTCGCCCAGGTTGACCCCATTCCTTGAGTCATGGCCGAGAGCACAGAGAGGCTGCTTAGCGATGGCTAGGCAGGTGGTGTCTGTCGCCCAGGTTGACCCCATTCCTTGATCTTGCTTGCATGTGTTTGGAGGGGGGCTTAGTCCTTCTCACAGCGCATGCGCGTCCCCTCCCCCCCTCTCTCTCCTACGTTCACCCCCTTTCTCTCCTCTAGGAATCCTCTACTCTACGGAGCGGCCCCCCGCATCCCACACCCCCCCACAGCGCATGCGCGTCTCCTCCCCTATTATTTCAATTACTTGAAATCGCTTTAAGGGTGCAAAGTGATTTACATTGCCATGTAAATAGTTGTGTAAATAAGTTGCTCGTAAAAATATCATACCATTCGCGATATGTCATGCAAAAGGATATGTTTTTATGGATGCATGTGAACTCTGGTATAAAAAATATTTCCGTTTTATAACTTCAGGCACGTGGCACACCATATATTCTTCCCCTCAATTATACGAAGAGTGTTTTTCCATGATTTCAATATACCGAATTTCCACAGGTACCTCAGGAAAAGGCCACGGCAACAAAATGAAATTATGCTGGTTCCACAGGTCATATGGGCAAGTTGTACGCAGTTTTTGCTAACACATTGTTCAAACCACGCGCCTGGTGACCGATAGCGGCCGCTAATCAGTGCGTTCTTCAGTAGCGTCCATGAGGAAAGCGCGTCATCAGTGCTGCCTTCGCCTTTCTTCGCCTTCAAAGCGGCGGGGAGGTAGGGCTGGTGCGTGGCTTATGGCAACGTTTCTAGATTATTTTCAGTTAGCAAACTAGCTTTGAGAGGCGGCCACGTTTTGTCGCCGTGGCGAGAGGTGGCGCTGGCGTAGCGTTGAGATTAGGGTGCCTCGATGCGCGCGCCTCCGCTTAGGGTGGAGCCACTCTTTGAAGGGGCAGTCGCCGCCAAAACCGGCTCTCGGGGAGCTCCGACGCCATTTTCTTGCATGCTGCTCGCGCCGACTCCCCCGCTCGACACGGAAAGCACCACTCTTCACGCCGTCTCTGCGCAGAATGCCTGGGTGCTGCGTTCCGCAATGCAGTAACAGCGCTAAAATGGCTACAGAATGTTTTCCTTTCCCAGAGACCCCAAAAGACGGCTCCTGTGGACCGTGAAAATGTGAGCTGCGGCCACTTCACAAAAATGAAGGTTGGAGTAGCTCTCCAATTTTTCAGAGAAGCCGCACGAGCTGTTAGATTTCTGGTAAAGGAAGGGCTGCTTGACCCAGCTGCCGAAATGACAGCGTGGTTCATGGACTTAGTGCCGAAGTGGTACGCTTTGATGTCGTCACGCCATCCCACTTTAGCTTTAAGCCACCGAAATATGGACAAGTATTCTGCTGCTCTGAACACCCTGCGCCTTGCAGCAGAGACAATCCAAGGAATGAAAATGGGCGCCACAGCTCAGTGGAAACCATCCCAAACCGGGCTTCTCATTTCCACGACAGTTGTTCTTCGCCTCCAAGAAGTCTTTCTGGGCAATGAAGGCTACGAGTTTTTCCTAACGAGCAGGTTACTCCAAGACTGCTTCGAAAATCTGTTTTCTGTAGTGCGCTTAATCAAGCCAGTGCCAACAGCATATGATTTGAAATGTGCTCTGAGGCTTGTGAGTGTGAGCCAGTTTCTACATACACCGCGGACAATGAGCTTGATGACCGAGACTACCTCGTCGAACTCCTTTCTCAAGCGAAGAAGCAACACTCAGAAAATTTGTATGAAGAAATAGACGACTCCGAGATTTTGTTCATTGAGGAGCTGACGGCAACGGAATGCTGCATTTTGTACTACCTTGGAGGCTTCATCCTAAAAAGCGTTTCGAAGTCAGTATCCTGTTCCCAGTGCAAGGATGCCCTCCTTGGTGCAGACAGCAATGAATATGCTTCTTTGACAGTTCTAAAGGAATATGTGAGTGATGGACGAAACTTGATTTATCAGAGCAGTGAAGTGATCCGCACTCTCAAGAACTACGAGGAGCACTTCATGGGCGTTATTGCGTGGTGTACAAACAATGTACACACGATGAAGTCGCCACTACGCTTTCTGACAGAATACCTTGCGAAGGTAACCGGCCATGCCTGAGTACGTGCGCAGAACACAAGGAAGAAATAGGCAAGATGCTGGTAGCCACCTACGCAAGACTGAGGCTACGCATACATTTACGTCAGAAACCATCCACACATCACGGAGGTCACGGAAGCAAAACTTGAGCTGGTGTTAGTTTACCTTAACAGCCTTTTTGTATCCTATATGCGCATACGCATGAGAACAAAAAAGCTCGACAGAATTAAATACACAGTTCATAACCATTTTGTGCATAACATATTTTACGTAAAGGTATTAAGTGATGGTACTCCTTCGCGCGTCTTTGTTTTGATTACCTAGTGCATGACTGACACAGTTTGCCACCATGTAATCGTGTAGCCGGCGCGTAATAGTGTCAATGGAAGTAAGGACGCCGGGCATCCGTACTTAAATACACATCAGCTATCTATTTTAGCGCATTTCTCTTACTTGTCACTATGTCCATACGTAAGCGCTACGACAGAAAGCTCGCGGCGACGGCGCGACTACGAAGTTGCCTGCCGTTGTCAACTACTGTAACAAAAAGAATAATAATCTCTATACATTCGCTAATCCTCTCGAACTAGCGTCACTGAATCTTCACTCTCGCTTATCATCTACTCTGCCAAAGGAAGGAATACACCAAAGCTAAAGTAGAATGCAAGCGCCCAGGGGCGGCGCTAGTGGGGGGGCACGGGGGGGCTGGAGCCCCCCAAAAGTTTCGCCTGCCCCCCCCCCCCTGTGCCCCCCCCCCCCCCAGAAGCAAACATAGTAAAAAAACAACGCATGAGTTACACGCCTTCCTGCCCCCCCTGGAGGAACTCACTTGTCGTACGTGCCCCCCCCCCCCCCCACCCCCCCCAGTAAAGAAATCCTGGCGCCGCCCCTGCAAGCGCCCAGTGCAAGCAGGAGCCTCCGCTTTCGAAACGCTCCCCGCAGCCACCGCGCGCCCCGCGACCGGCGGATGCAAGAAAATGGCGGTTGCGCTAGCAGACGACGCGGTTGTCCTCACTCTGGGAGGGCGCCCGCATCGAGGAACTCTAGTTGAGATTAAAGTTGAGATCGGGTGCGATGCAGTGCGAAGGGTGACGCTTGCCTCAGCCGCGTGTTTTTGCTGCGTTGTTGGTGCTCGCGCGCTAATCACGCATGCATTCTGAGGTCTCACGCGTTCCACAAACGTGCGAGCAGTGATCGTGTACACGTATTTCTGCAGATACCGCGAAATGTCAGCGCGGATTCTCGACGCCAGTGATGCAACTAATATTTAGAGTTATTACATGCCAGAACCACGATCGATATGATTATGTATTGCCTCCGTAAATTTAGGCCGTCGGGTGTTTACCGTGCAGTGACATCGCACAGACGGTCCTGTAGCAGATCCATCGATCGAACCCGTGACATTCGGGCCAGCAGCCGAGCACCTAGGACACTGCAGTCACGAATATGAAACAGCCGTTCGTAGAACGAATATAAATTGATGTTCTTGTCCTCGTATTTATAACCTCAGTATTTATTTATTTATTTATTATACTCAAAAGGTATCAAAACGGGACATTACAGGAGAAGTAATCCTAGGATAAGTCTGTTAGGACGATGTCAGATAGAAAGGTATTTAATTTTTTTCTTTTTTGTTTCAGTATGCTGCTGGTTCTTTATACGGCCCGTGCAGGAGAGGTTACATGAATACATGGAAGTATCTATACATTGCCGAAAATTCATGGTGAGAATTCAGTACACTGAATGAGGTCGATGAGCGTCAGTCGTATTGCAACACATAGTATCGTTCGATAAATTGTTCCAGTGGGAGATATCGGACGGAAAAAGGGAGTGTTTGCGGGTGTTGATACGACATAATCGCTGGTGGAATGCTTTAGAATGGCACGCCAACAATCAACGCGCTGTGTGTGGAAAAGAACTGTATTTACGGGGCAGTGCGATTTAATCTGAATAATTTTATCCAGTTAACTAAAATCCCCAGCCAAGCATTTCGTACAGAGCTAACCAGAACGAACGGCCCCGATGTTCATTGCTGGGCTAATCGCCACGGATCGCTAAAGTCTTTCTCAGTTACTAGTTACGTCTGTACAGAAATAATAACTGGTGCTTTCCGCCCATGTGTTCCCTGTTTAATTCTTACTGGACCGTGGCTTAGCAGAGGAGCTTGCCCAATTTCTGTGCAATATGCGTGCTAGAGGTTTTTGCTCGCATGGAATGGACGAATTTAGGTTTCGCCTATACTCATATTAAGATAAAAGAACGTAGATGAGCATTGTAAAGGGCACATATATTCTAGGTACTCATCATTTGTAGGCGTATGGCGGAGCACACTGGAATGATAATTTTTCTTTCGGTCAGTGACTGAGAGCAAGTTTTAAAAATTAGAGCACTTTCACGGCAGGAGTTGAGCGAGGGAAGCATCTGGAGGGAATAAGTGGATGCTTTGGATCCACATAATTGTTCAGAAAGCGTGAATGCTCATTGTATAGCTAATGAAGTCTGCGCTCGCAAAGCGAAGTAGCTTGCCTTCCTACATGAGCTATCACCTTTCATGCCTTTAATAAGCAAACAGGGATGAAAGTTATCCTATATTTGCGCCAATTTCATCCTCACTTCGGTGCAGTTGATATTTTGAAATATTTATTATCCAGGTTTACAATTGAGGTTTACAGGTTTACATATGACGGCTATTCGATTCGATGATAGAATCGAAGAAAGCAGTGTTCCATTTGAATATCGAAATTTTCGAATACTCGCACACACACCACGTGAATACGTCGCTGCAAATAATGCACCTGCTGCATTCTGTTTCACGAAATCGAATGAAAATGACAAAACGTTATCTTTTTTTTTTTTCTGGGTTACTTGCTGGTGTTTGATTTGGTAGGCTTTTCAGCAGCCCGCGTATTATGTGATGAGATGAGGTTGAAGTATGACTGAGCATTACGTGATCCTAAGACGATCTGCGCATATACCGGCGAAAAATAGATGCCCGCTCTAACGTGAAACGAAATTAAGGTAAGCGCACTGTGCAGTGTTTGCCTTGTCTTTTATTACTTTTTTTTTCACGCCCTGTCTTACGCGCTGTTTGTATCTTTTTACAACGCTGAGATATAACTAAAACACGCGTTTCACTCAAGCCAAGTCAAATGAGAGCAACTACCACATCGACCTAACCATTGTAGTAGTCGCTTGTCGGCCCCGTGGAAGTAGCGCAGTAGCAGACGACTCGCCGAGACCAATCCTAACGCGACCGTAGCGCCCCCGCCTGGTTGGCGATAGCGGAGAGACGCTCCGCGCCACTCGAAGGCCGCGCTCTTTGCCAACTGAGTTAATCTAAAAACGTTGGCTTATGGGAACTGTAGCTGAAGTGTACACTGCAGTGTCGAAATGCGCACACCTCTTTTTACTCCGTCTTTTCTTCGCACCGCGTAGTCCATATTTCGCGCCGCGCGTGCGCCAGCACCCGGTTTGACGTTTCTGTTTTGACAGCGTAACGTAAAAGGCATGAGCAGCCACAGAGCGTCTGCCGCGGTGGAGCAGTGGTTATGGGGCTCGGATGCGGACCCGAAGGTTGTGGGTTCAATCCCAGCCGCGGCGGTCGCATTTCTATGGAGGCGAAGTGCTAGAGGCCCGTGTACGGTGCGGTGTCAGGGCACGTTAAAGAACACCAGATGTTCGAAATTCCCAAAGCCCTCCATACCTTGCGGCAGTTCCGGGCTCTGTACGTGGTGCGCCCAGGAGCATGCACGACCTAATACCGTAAAATGCCTAGCAAGCGCCCCCCCGCCTCCCCCTCACTTTTTCAGGAGATCTGAAATAAATGCCAATGACCGAGGAAGCCCCTCCCCCCTTCCTCGACGAGCCGACTCCGAAAGGCAACCTCCGAAAACCGTCCTGGCAAAATGTCCTGTCCGTAGTATCCCAGGCTTGGGCAACCGTTTCGGTAGGAAACAGTAAACGGTGTCTCGATCATTCACCGGGTGTGGCATATCTAAAGCAGTTGATGGTCCGGAGTACGCCAGGCTTTTCGGTGTCGGCGATGCGATGTAGCACCAGAAGACCGCAGATCTCTACAGGCCGAGTGCCCGGACTCAACATTTGCGTCCGACTCTGAGGAGTCATTTGACGAGTTTGACAGTGACTACGGTGCATAAAAACACTAAATATATAAAGCATTTCATTAGAAACATGGATGGGCATTTTTTTTTATTTTTAGCGGCTCTCCCGCCGTCATCTTGAATTTCGGTCCGGGACCGAGCAAGCCTCCCCCCCCCCCCCCAACAAAATCTGGTCGGATTATTCTTCACCTTGCTCGGCATTTTACGGTATAGATGCTGATCTGCTTTGCACGAGTGACATTGTTGATAAGCGCGCTTGTTTAACCGAAGATGAACGCTCCCTCTGGGCGCTTTCGGCATCTCGATTCCAAATGATGACATGTTTTCTCTGATAACACGCGCCTAGACGAAACGCTTCATCCGTAGAAGTCGAGATGCCGAAAGCGCCCTGAAAGCTGGCAGCTTCCAGCTCTCAGGGCGCTTATGACGAGCTCGCACTTATTACTCAGGGCGCTTATTACGAGCTGACAGCTCGTAATGAGATCACGTGCTACATGATGCCTACAGGCAGGAAAAAATAGTTCCATATTCGCCAGTCATATTCGCAGCCATATTCGCAGGCGCTAGCTAACACAGTAACACTTCCCAGGTTTTATTGCACATATATACCCCATATAGCGGTAGGGGGGGGGTGACCGCCGCTAGCTCAGTTGGTAGAGCATTGGACGCGTTATTCAGAAGTCGCAGGTTCGGTCGCTGCCAGCGGCAAGTTATCCTTTCGTCCACTTTTCTTTCTTCACATTTTACATTACAATAACCAGTAGTAGCATCCCTTTATACTTTTATTCACATCATAGTTTGTTAGTTCTCATTAATTTTAAGTAATGAAGTGTTTAGTCTCCGAATAAAAACAGGTGGTTGCCAACAGGTGAAATCAGTCGAATGAAAAATCCATCCTAGTGGAGGTACACACTGTCAAGATAGTTTTCATGTATAAAAGAGTTTATAGTCAACCGAATCAAAGATTCATCTTGATTTTAGAAGCGCACTGAGGGACGAGGAACTAGCTCAAGGTTTCAATTCTCATGCGATTCAAAGATGGTTGCTTGCTGGGCCAGTTGGCTCATTTCGATACACATGTAACAGCGCGCAAAACTGGAAATTGTACAAAGCTTTACAAAACTTTACACAGTCTCTGTCGTCCTTTCCAATTTTGAGCGCTGTTACATGCGTCGATTCAAAGAAATGAGGGGCATCACATATCCACCAAGGTGATGATGCTGCCTCGGCTATGTCACCTGTATGATTATCTTAGTCGGCGTTTCAACCTTCTGAAACTATTATTCACAATTTACTTGTGACTATTATGTTCAGCCCTTTAGTGCAGCCTTTTTTGAACTGAAGGTTGAACTGAGAACCGAACCTGTTCAGCATTACTGTCATTTACATTCAGGCACCACGCAAGAATGCCTACACGCATTTGTGAAAACTAAACTCTTCCTGCGCAAAGTAGCGTAGGAAGGTGCAGTAGCCCCTCACGGCACTGAAACTAACTTTCACGTTTAGCTTGTGTCAACACGTAAGCATTGTATATACGTTTATTTACACATGCCTTTGGGCAGGAAGATGACAGTTCACTAATTGGTGTAGTTAAATAGTTCACCAGCACACCAACGTAATAGTGCATGCATGGTATAAGAACTGGCAGCAGCACAGCAGCAACAATCTGAAGTTCAAATGTTCTTATGCCACATCTACTTGGAGAGGCGGGATTTTTTCGATGAGACGTCCGTGCTCGATGTCCTGTGGCTGCTGCTGTAGAGGGGCATTGACTTCAGTTTTTTCGACATCGACGAGCACAAGTAGCGATAGTCCTTGAACGCGAAAAATAAGTACGCCCCTTGCAATCCCACCAGCGCGTTAACCACCGAGTCGATTTCCTCGTAAGGCATGAATGTTCCCAGAAACGCGACCGCCCAGGCCGCGCCCATGATGAGAGCGAGGCGAGCGAAGAGCGCCGCGTGGTGTCTCTGCTGCCTGACTCGACTTCCTGCGTCTCCACTGAGGTCCGCGTCATCGCGCGATGTGCACGCCGCGGCGGATGTGCTGCGAATGTAGAACACGGAGGAGAAGTAAAAGAACATGCACAGCAGCAGAAGCGTCGCCATGGGAACGAGAAAGTACATTGTCAGTCCCCAGAACGTGCCGATCCAGCATGTGGGGTTGCCGTAGCTGGGAGAGAACTCAGACCATGGCGCAATAACTTGCACGGCCACGGCGGCGAGAACCAGCACCGTGGGGACGCCCCACGCAAACATGCCGTAGGCCGCCAGGGTTTTCTCGCGCATTGATGATAGCTTCATGGCCGTAACGCTTCTCCAGATGTCGAACGACAGCACGGTCGTCCAGAGGAACGTGCAGATGAACCCGTAATGAATGAGAACGGCGGTGCTCGCGCAGACCACACCGGGAAGACGTTGGCAGCTTGTGACCAAGAATAATAGCTGAGTGAAGAGCAATGTGACGGAGAGACACAGCGTGCACTTGGATGAGAAACTGCGGGCTTCTCTGTACAGGCAGAACACGACAATTTTCAAGTATGAGGCAGAATATAGAGAGCGACATGGAGACGACGGTGATGTAGTTGTGTATCTTGTAGTGGCCCGTCACTTCACGCCTGGGCGTTTCTGGCGACGACGTGTTGGTTTCGTTCAGCGTAATTTCGACTCCCGTCCTGCTCCTAGCACTGTAGAAGGTCGGCGCACTCTTGATGTAGCAGTGGCCGTCGTGTTCCACGTAACAGCTAGCCGTTCCTCACAACGGGCTTGAACAGTGCGGCCAGGTTGGGTGGCATGAAATTCGTCTTCCTGCTGATCACACTGACGTTGCTGAGGTGCAGAGCTGGACTACATGTTAACGCAGAGAGGTTCGCACCATTGCAGATAGCACAGTAGACGTTCCGGTACACTTGGCCGAGTGGGTCTTCGGCGTCCTGGACTGGCGCGTAGTATGTCTTGCATCTGCGGGACGCCCATTCGGGTACAGGCTTGAGTACAATTGTCGTAGGGTGCATCTTCACTGCAGGGCCGAAGGTGGAGAAGCGGTTGGCTTTCAACAATGTCTGGAAGCACTACGCGAACACGGTCCACATCTCCAGTACTGGTAGTGTTCCAGAAGGTTGCGTTGTCGATGTCATCATTGCAGAGAGCACAAAAAGCATTCCTGCAATAAAGTAAAATATCCCTCACAGTTATATTGTTGATGTAATGTGACAACTGATAGCCTAAGCTACTTGATATATAATACCCAGGTAAATTTGGTCGTACAGACAAATGAATAAACTTAAAACTCCAGAAAATCAGTATTCAAGATAAGATAGTGACGGAAATGCTGAGAAAACTTTTACCCTGAAGTTTGCCCCGGTGCCATAGCACGTTTTTTTTACGATTACTGCGTCGAAACTGGGTGTAATATCACTTCCGGGATGGAATCCCGGCTGCGTTGGACCGCATTTCGATGAAGACAAGAAATGCTAGAGGCTGATGTACTTAGATTTAGGTGCACGTTAAATAACACCAGATGGTCAAAATTGCCGGCGCCCTCCAAAACAGTGTACCTCACAATCATATCGTGGTTTCGGTAAGTGAAATCCAAACAATTATTGCCATCAGAATTTCCTGTCATTATCTATGCATCTGCCTAACTACTACTGTGGTTTATTTGTGCTAGAGTCATTTAAATTTTTGTTGAAAAATTGTGTGTGTCATGTGAACAGGTGATGACAACAGTAGCCCAATACGAAAGAAGGGTCCGCATGCTTAAGAACAAATTGATGGCATTTCAATCATAGCATGTTTCCTGCGCCTAACGTTACTTATGCATTATCACGCAATCTTTCAAACTGAAACGTTCAATTCTTCTTTCCACTGACAATGCGAAAACGCCCAATTGAATATACTGCTAAATATATATATTTATATTATTTATATATAATATATATATATTTATATATATATTTATATTATTAATATATATGTAATACAAATATTATATTTTAACTATGCACCAACTAGCCCAGCAACAAATTTTATTGAATATACTGCGTCTGTGGAAAGCATGGTATATATGTAACTTGCGCTAATTAGGTTGATGTGTCGGTTAATAATTATTCAAGTAAAGCATGCTGTGTAAACACGTCGCTACTATTGTGACATGAAGCAACAGGTATAGTCAGCCAGTCGTTGTTAAATAAAGAACGCAATCCTGTTTACCTGTAAGTGACGTGCTTCATGCTTGTCGCAGGAATGAAGTAGAATGTGTCGTTAAACGCGTCCGCCATTTCACACTTGCCGCGGACTGCGTCATCGGGCCACGCCCGTGGACATCCGGTCACCATGTAGATGAATTTCTTCCACGAAGATCCTATCTGCACTTCCACGCACGAACTACTGGGAAGCTCATCCTCCGCCAGCTCCCGGTAAGGGACGTTCCAGCAGCAGTCCCTGTATGCCCGACAGTTGGGTGCGCATGAACACGTGGCAGTGTACGTGGCTGGAATACAGCTGACGAGGTCCTCTGAGCATCCGTGTAGGTTCTGCGGGCACTGCATGAGAGTGCCGAAGATCGAATCCGTGACGTCATCGTACGCCTTCCTCGACACTGTCCACGGTAGTGTGATGTTGCACGAATCCTCGGCCAGCCTCGAAGTCAGCAGGCACGGCCGACACCGCTGCGTTGGCTAAGGCGAGCCAGGTGATGTAGATACAGGTGTCCTTCATAGTGGCTCTATGTGGCATGGTCCTTGAGAGTTTCCGTCATCTGAAAGAGAAAATGGCTCTGAATACAATGCAACTCGCTTCTATTGTTCTTTGTGTTGATCTTGCTATTCTCGTAGTAATTATGTGTTTTGTTGTCCTTTAGGAAACACGTGAATGAGGAATACGCTGAAAGTTCCGTGCGTCGTACGCAAGATAACTTTGATGCTGGAGAAAATAACTAATCTTGATTTTACAGTAACAGAATATTACGGTGAAGACATCAAATTCTACACCATAGTTGACTCTGTATCGCGTGCACCCTCTAACGCTGGAAGGAAGGAAGGAAGAAAAACAAGAGAGAAGGCAGGGAGGTTAACCAAGCACATGCCCGGTTGGCTACTTTGCGCTGGGGGGAATGGGAAAGGGGAGCATAAAGATGAGAGAGAGAAGAGAGAAGGGAAGGAGAGAAGAAAATAGTTCAGTAACTGTGCTGACGCGTAGGTAGCGGTAGCACTGTACAAAAGTCAAATGCGTTCACATAGGCCCGTAGTCCTCAAAAAACACAAAAGGGCTTTGACTGCCTTTGTGAGCCGACGAAAGGCCAGGACGATGCTCCAGCAGCATCTGCACGGAGAGCGGCCGATCGTCCAATCGTCGCAACGCGTCAGAAAGTTTCCGTCTCTGAGAGGCAAATTGGGGGGCAACGGCATAGCAAATGATCGATGTATTCTTCCGTGCCACAGGCCCTAACGCAGCTTCGCGACAATCTAGTGCAGTAGTTTTAGATGAATTTAAGTTTAATCTTTTAAAAGAAACCATTCATTTTGAAGCTCATTAAAGTAGCTACCTAAGTGAAGCTTCTTAACGAACTACGCCGTTATTTATACCTTGTGTAAAATCAGAAACTTGGCCCGAGTAACAAGAACGCTTGGGGAGAATCTGTGAATCAAACTTGCCGACAACCTTGGGCAATTAAGGAAGAAATGTAGAGGCATTCGGAAATATTCGTGGAAGAAAAATAATATAAAAAGCCAGCAGCTGCTCTCTCAGACTACAGTATAATTGTATAAGAATAATGTAAAAACACCTGCTATGGACGTAGAAAGCAGGGAAGTATATGCTCCATCTGTCCCAAACTCGGCAATGATAGGCAATATTTTTTTCTTTATGAAAGTGTGTCCGAGAACTTTATATTAGTGTATTGAAAAAAGCAGATTTATTTAATCTGCCTTTAATATTGTTCGTTCTTCGTATTCTTGTAATAACGAATCATTGTGCCTTATACCAATTCTGGTTGGTACGAGTCAATCAATCACGTGCCTAAAACAGTGACCGCTTCTACAGGGCTGTCTTCATCGTTCGCGATCATTTCTTGGCAACCGAAGTTCACATGATGGGAACACATTTGCAGTTGCAATAGCATTGTTTACACTTGTGCTCGTCCAAATGCCCAATGAATTAGATTGATTTTGCCATCCAAATATTTACCTCTCGAAGTGTATGCTGGACCCTTTCTGTTTCATACGCTAATGAGACGGGTAATAGTTTCGATAATTTTTCCATTTAGGTAAACTGCACAGAAATATTGCTGTTACTTGAGCCATGATTGTCCATACTGTGCCTATATGCGGGAGAATGCCTGTCGATGATATCATCATGCTCATCCAGCATTGCCGTTTTAGCGCTTTTCGTTTATCTCGGAGCACCGTACACAATAAATGGCAGGTGAACAAGCAAGTAAGCCCTGCCAGAGTTTACGCCGACCAAGCCACGAAAAGGTTGCAAAACTAAAAACGAATATTTCGTGGCGCTATTTGCAAGCTTAATTCTTCGTGATAAAAGACGGCAAGCGTGTAAACAACACAGACTTAAGAGAGTAGTCAGAACAAAAACACCAGCGCCGAAGAAGTTCACGACCCGGAAAACAGATTCTGTCTACAGTGGCACACAGGTAACCGGAGGCGGACACCCTTCTCAGGAGGAAGCAGAGCCCCCTCGTGTACTCCCCCCTTACGCGGGGTAATGGTTGGCCTTCCGCCTCGGTGGAAGGCCGACATTAAGGCTCTTTTTTGTATATCAATGAACTAATTAGGAGAATAACAAGCACCCCTTTTCAAACAGATATATAGCTTACGCACTCTGCCGAATCTCATTTGAAAACGAAACACGCATTGCGTTTTGGAACGCCTAGCATCTCGTTTTCAGCGCCTGGAATATAAAATAAGCATTTCTTGAACTTAACCGCTAATCGTTAGCGAGCACGTAGCCTGATAGCCTCCGAACATTGTGCACATTGACACACCGCTGTACGTGCGGCTACGTATCATAGAAAGTTTCAACGCACGCAATCTAATAGACGCTTACGTAAAACGTACGTGTCTTTGTTTTTGTACTTTCCTCCGATGAACACAAGCCCCGGCACACAATGTATGGTTGACTGCCACCAGAGCCTTGATGCTAAATTATGACAGTGTGTGACTAACGTTTACTATTTATTCGACAAGCTAACCATATAATCCATAGGCGTAGGCGTTTTGTCTTGTTTGTTCGTTACTCGACTTGCATGCTACATCTGATGTTCCTACGCTGTTGGGCACTCAAGTAGTTGAACTCTTGGCTTGACATTGGTTTGACGCGAAAAAAAGTGCGCATAGCAGTCTTTCAAACGCCTATACAACGAATGCTTTTCAATGTTCCCAGTGAAAAAAATAAAATGTCATTCCAGCAGGAGACTTAATTATCGCAGCAACGAAAGTAATTAAACCTAGCGGGCGAATTAACTAGAAAGAGGTATTGCCAAAAAATAAGACGATATAAATACAATGAAACATTCCGAGTTGTGCAAGGATAGTGCGATTACAGAAACACACAAGTTCGTCCCGAATGCTCATCTCTTTCTCGGTTCGTCAGGAAGCGCTTCTCCGTTATGGCTCATTCACACAGCCGTCAAACGCCCCGTCCCGTCACCGTCACGGCACGGTTATTCATCAGGGGAGAGGATTTCTGAGCCGTTTTCTCTTAAAAAACAGGCTGACGACGACGTTGAGCGATGCTCTACGTTTCCGTCGCCGGCATGGGGACGGAAGTCCCGCTCGTAGAAAACTGACCAATCAGAAATTAGGAAGCCGGCCTCTAAATATGGTGATCTTACAAAGCAAAAGCTGGCAACCAGGGGTGGCTGGCCGGTTGGCTCTGCAAAAGTCACAATAACATTCATAGCGCGTTCGTAATATACTATTAACCGTTTATTTCTTGTCTACATTAACATTATACCGACAAAAGCTGATTTAACTTATTTAGTGAAAAACGTTGATTTTATTTCTCCACGTTTAAGCGAACAAGAGAGCGGTCGGTCAACACTGTACAAAAACGTGCTGCTGTCGACATTGCTATGACGTTGCAACCACCGTCGTCTGTTCGTACACAGCTCCGTCGCGTCTGCTGTACGTTTTTTCGACGTGACGGTGACCCGACCGGTCGTTTGACGGCTGTGTGAACGAGCCCTTAGAATGGTGGCCGCTCATGAGCGAATTCTCCTTCATATTTATTTGTAGTATTATACTGCAGATAACGGACTCAATCAATTTAAAAGGTCAATCAGACGTCTGAAATAATTTTATTGCAGACGGCAGTGTGAGGAGTTTGAATGAAGAAAAAATTTTTTCGCGGTAATGATTTTTTCGCAATCAATTTTCAGTGTATCAGAATGAAAAGAGAGAAGACGAATTACCCGAACAAACACTCCATGCGCCTGTATCTGTAGCCTTTGTACGCAGCTTTGTAGTTTACAAATGGCGCTTCCGCCATATTTGACAACGTACTTAAGAAAAATGATGACTCGTCACCGTAGAACGGAAAAGCTGCCTAAGCCTTGGCTACACACGCAGTCAAATTCTTTAGAAAGTACGAACCGTCTACTATCTCCTTAACGGAAGCGTATGCACTCATTATTCGGAGACTTGAGCTAGTGTCTTGTCTTCTCATACACAGACGGTTACACAACAAGTAGGAAAACTGCACAATTTTTCACCTCAGCAACTCGCACATTTTCATTATCCCACACCTTACCGCAACACTCCATTTCTCATCCTAGCGTTTTGCAGCAGAACGTTTTGAGACCATGAAGTATTCCGACCAAAACCGTCAAAGTTTGGAGTAGTTTCTTGTGCACCACGTTGAATAACACGCGACTTTGTTTTTAATGTCAACATAGTTGTGTTTATTCGTAATGTGTACAGTAATATACAGGAAATTCTTGTTGTGTTGTGTGTCGGCTGGGCTCGGGGACCGTGAAGGATATTGATCTTCACTTTTTAACACCAGAGCTGTTTAAGCTTAGCCTCTGGCCACGCCGAAAGTTAACAGAAAACTAAAATCATCAGGAGCGACCTCTACCTTCGTACTCCCATAGTGACGAACGGCCTCTAAATTTCAAAGCTCGAAAATCAGTACGTTAAGACAAAACTCAATTCGGCGAAATGCAGATGAGGAAGGAATAGGAGAGGAGACAGACAGAGTGAAAGAAAGCAGTAAAGAAAAAATTAAGTTTCTTAGCGAGGCGGGATTCGAACCCGAATACCCGCCGTCCGAAGACGATCGTAATAACCACGAGGCTCTGCACCCACGCTTGCGAAACTTGCATTTATGGGAAGCATACGATTGCGTTGTTGCCTAAGTTCTATGGGGAACATGTTATGGGCGAGAGAAAGCGAAAATGAAAGCGAGAAGATAAGAGACAGGGAGAGAAAAAGGAAGAGAGATAGACAGCGGTAAAGAAAGGGGGGAGAGAGCGAGGGAGAGGAAGAACGAAAGACATATACTGAATGAAATAAAGAAATAGAGGTAGATAAAAGTTGGGCGAGAGAAAGAAGCAGCGAGAGAAAGAAACAGATATCAAGGAATGAGAGAAAAAGAGATCGAAACAAAAAAAAACGTAATCCTTCTTGGCTAGGCTTTCTCCACCCGTGTAGTCATCATGCTACGAAATGTACCCACAAACAGTTAGGTGCGGCTTTGCGAAAAAATTGACGGACAATTTGTAAATTCCAAAGTGTGTTCGGCGAACGCCTGCGCCCGTTGAGACGGGGTCGGTAAGAATGGAACGCGATGCGCGCGTCTCCCTCCTTGCATGACTGGACACGCTGTGCACAGCGACGCTACGCAAACAAAGCGCGAGCGCTCTAGAGTCCGACGCGACCGGCGTCCGTTGGCGCGCCACGGACGGAGGGAAGGACGGACGGACGGACGTGAGCACGAGACATTAAAGATTTTCGTCTTAAAAATGTCGCTTCTCTTCTGCTTAACCTTGCAATGGTTTACTAAGGCCCCGCAGTTGTGCTGGTCATCGGTGTTTACAGTAGCAGGTCCACGCCTAAATTGTGGTCGAGCAAGTCGCATCGTAATTTTGCAAATAAATATTCTTTTCTGGTCTAGCTGATATGTGCTTAAATATATAATTTAGTCGCGAAGTAAAACATCCCATGGATGGATGAACACAATAACATGATGAGCGGCACTTCCAACTAAATTAATGTGGACGGTAACCCAGAATTAAATTGACAACATACATGCTCAATCACATCGCAGCCTTAGACTATCCAGCAACCAACCAATCTCTTCCCCGATACCTACAGCGTAACAGACCTATCGCTGACACAACTTGCTCCATTCCTTTTTTACGTGATACGCTTCCATCAACTCGCGCGCAGTCTGAAGCAAGTATACTTGCTTCTGCCTAAATTTTTTATGTTTCTAAAACGTGGTTGACGTTTGCAGGTTTTGCAGTTCATTAGCAAATGCGCCAAGCCATTCATCGTTAGACTTAGTTCATGCTCCCGGGCTTGTTCATTTATACAGTGCCCGATCTGCCCGGGTTGCCACAAGAAAGGGGAGTTTCACAAACCACGCATTTGACGCATTTCCGGTGCGCCGCACCATGGATCTTGCCGCATCCCTGCTGGCTAGCCTCCTTCCGATTAGTTCCATCTTAACGGGCACAGAAAAGGCAGTGGCTACTCCATACCAGCCTGCTACCTTTTTATGTTATGAGATACGTTATGAACATAAGGAATCACTGCAGCTCTTACGGTTCCAGTTTCTTCATATTCCCCTGGGCGCCTGTAGTACCTTTACCCTTTTATTTCCGTAAAAGCACTTCGCACACTGCTGTCACTAACGAGTCAGGGAAGCTCGCATATTTAAGTCGCTCGATTTGATTATCAAATGATTCCTGCATCTTTGTGTGCACGATTTTTGAGAACAGACCCCAGGCAGAGCATCCGGAATGCCATGCTTGACTATTTTGGACTGGCAGGTATCATACGGCATTACCTCTTTCTTGGAACGCGGAAAATATTGCCAACAAGTTTGCCCGTTATGAAACGCTAAGCTTAAATCTAAAAAGCTGCAGGGTGCTATAATTGTGGCAATATTTGTGTAAATACCGGTATTTTTGCGTGTATCTCAAAAATATTTGAAAAAGAAGCAAGTATCAGACTGTGCGACAGTTGATGGAAGCGTATCACGTAAAAAAAGAAAGGACCAAGTTGTAGCAGCGATACGTCTGTTATGTTGCATGCACGTATCGGAAAAGAGATTGTTTGATTGCTGGATTGTCTGAGGCTTACGATGAGAGCTCGATCGCATGCATGTTTATCAGTTTATTTCTGGATCAGCACCCAGACGAAGTCAGTTGGCAGTGCCACTCGTCCTGTCGTTGTGTTCCTCCCTTTGTGTGTGTTTTACATCGCGGCAAATTATGTCGTCAAGTAAACACAACTTGAACTTTAATTACAATGTCGATCGTCAAAACTTCCCTTTTCCTGCGGGCCATTGTTATCCTTTATTCAATTTGTATTTTTTACTTCATCAGCCACATTCGCTCTGTTTACTGCTGCAAGAATATTTTGTGTGTTTTATTTTATTTATTTATTTTTTTGGTAATGTAGTAGCACTCGTTGCACTGATGAGCATTTGGACGGTTTTCCTATTCATAGAGTCGCTTTCGTTTAGGAAAATAAAACATCCGGCATTATTTGTGGCAAAGGTGCAAAAATAATGAAGTCCTATTGTGCTGCATCTAGTATTGGCGAATAAATGTTTATGCGATGCGTTGCACATCGTTTACAAAACCACTCTGATGCAGAAATAATACTCACTTATTTGTTACGTTGAAAGCTGCCCGCATGACAATAGGCGTTATGTCCAGACAAATACTACGGATAGTGGTAAGCTGGGCTAGTTGGTATGGATGCATTGTAATAATTAACAGCGCGAAAAAACGAGACTCGATTGCCTTGCTTGCCAAAGAGCTGGACTATCTGAGCTTACGCAGATAAATTTTCAATCTTTCCATCTTTTTGTATAGAATTTTGTATATGTTGTTTTCGATCCGGCCCCTCATGTACACGTGGTGCGTAGTTTTGTTATTTAAGCATGGGTTTTGCGCAATAAATGTTTCAGTTGGAAGTCAGCGCTTGTCCTGTCTAGTTCTCCTTCTTTTGTGTCTCGTTTTTTCGCGCTGTTAATTATTAAAAAAAATACTACGGCTTTAAATGCTGGAACACACCTAAGATCTGAACACCATCGTATTCGCCGCGATAACTGTTGTTATAGTATTAAGCTACATGAAAGCTTCTGTGATGTCAATATTCCTGTAACTATATTTGCTACGGCTGCTCCGGTTCACTTTGTCTGTTCGCGTTATTTTCCGTTTTCGAAAAACCGTCGTTACGTATGCAGCTCTTTTCCGTGTAATCTGCACACCGTTCTAGTTTTTAATGAACCCCATGCAGGACTGTCCTAAAACAATAAATTATAGCTCGAGAGCAGGATATCGAACAATTATGACTACCCAATCAAGGATGTTGATAGCCTTATGTTAACCTTGTGGCTTGCCCCTCTCAATCATTTTGGTTCAGTCATGCGAGAAACTGCGCAACGATTGCGGTAGGCCTTCTGCGTCCCTTGCTCGTGGCTATGAACGAAGAAGCACGCGCGCTGAATACAGTTATTTCTGAGATGATGATGTTCCTTTAACGTTCGGTTCTATTGAGAATGCGGCGAGCGCGATGATTGACCTCGCTGGGACAATGGCTTCTTTGGAGCTGGGCGAAATTGTCGCCGTCTCGGCAGAATGCAATCACATCCCTTATAGGTAATTATAGGAGAGTGCCGGATAATGACCTGTATCTACTTCTGGCGAGAGCAGCATCAGAAGTAAGGCTATGGCTGAGCTGTATATCGATGCACAGAGCGAGGTCTGCAGCTATGCTGTTTCTCAATATTTGAACGGCTGAGCTGCTTACGCCTGGCGAAATTCTATGGGCGACCACTGAAAACTCTGCTGGTATGTGCCAAGCAGCTCCTTGAGCAGAACCAAGCATGGTATAGTACAGAAAGGAGGTGGGCAAGGGAAGTGAGGGTGAGGAAGAGTGCTGTGAAGGTGAGGAGGAAGTAAAGGAAGATGTTAGAGGGCAATGCATTGAATAGCCTTGTGCAATATTGTTTACGCACCTCAGACAGTGGGTATGTGCCACGCAGCTCCCAGCATAGGATACCCTTGCATGGTACACAGTAGCAAAGGGATGGGAAATGGAAGCGAGGGCGAGGAGGAGGGATGTCAAGGTGAGGAGGAAGGAAAAGAGGAGGGGAGGGCATGGCGTAGCCTCATACAGTAAAGTTAAGCAAAGGGACCAAAAACGCCCCTTTGTGCTATCCACATGTCAGTCAGTCAGTCACATGTCATCTACAGTCAGTTACTTTTTATCTACCCAATGACTGAAAATTCGAAATGTGTTATTTTCATTTACGCTGTGTTGCAGTGAACGTTCAAAAGGTAGTTTTGGGCATATTCAATAAACACCCAATCGGGCACGTAACGAATGAGGCATTGTATTTTTAAAGCACAATAGATCTAGTGGTACTGAAATACCGTTCTTGAAAGCGGAATTCATGCTGCTGAGCACACTAAGGTTAGGCGCACAAGTTTGAATGCTTACCAGTAATTCGCTATCTTGCATGAAAGGCTACTTACCGATAATCCGCGCATTCCGGAACGAGCTCTCCCAACGCCGTTGGACTTTGCACCTCTTCAGCTCTGTCCCTACATTTTTTTTCCCTTCGTGAAACAAAAAAACAGCGACTGTTTTTTTTTTCCTCAGATCAGCCGTTGTCTCTGAGAGCTTTACCACGCTGTTTCACAGTCAAATTTTTCTCCGTAGCTCTCACGACCACGACTCTCAGCGAATGCCTCTACATTCTTCGCACCACCGGTTTGGCTGTCTGAACACCTCTTTTTTGTCTTTGCACTGTCGCACCGGAACACGACACTTTCACCGGAACCTCCGCAAAGGCAGAAGATAACTCAGTCGACGTGCGTGGTGAGCAGAGAGTCTTGATCAGCAGGTGCCATGCCAAAGTGCCGCCGGACGACTAAGACGCTCTCGCCGAGACACAACACCACCCGTGCGGCAAAACAAACCCGCGCGTTTTCGTGAGTCACACTTTTTTTCCCAAGAAGGGACGGACCGCCGCCGTAGGTGCGCGCGCCGAGCGAAGCGCGCGCGAACAACTCCTCAAGTCTGGCGCAGATACGAGTGGCGTCGTTTCGCTGGGGCCCCGCGGCCTGCGAAGCCGCGAACTCTCGCGCTGTACCCTCCAACGTCCGGCTCCGGCACACACGCGCGCGATTCGACATCTCCGGACGGGCGAGGGTGTTGCTTCTCCGGGAAGTTGAAAGCAGCGTCTGACCTCAGCTTGTTTGCAGTTGCGTGCAGCGCCCATGGAAGGAAGCAGGCCCAGAAAGAGTGGGAAACAAATGAAGCAAGTTGTGCACGAAATAGAGCGCATGTGAACGTGAAACAGGAAAGTCAAGCAGAGTCACGCATGCAGTCGTGCAACTCCGTTCGTCTTCCTTTATTTTGTGACTGCGTCGTTCCGCTCAGGTCAGTTCTTAGAAAACAAAACTTCAAAAGATTTCTCTCGCGGATACATTTGTCCTTAGCGGCAGCCAGGGTTGAAAACCTGAAGTGCAAAATGAGTTTAATTTCGTGTTATGGCGCAATCTGCCTCCGAAACCAAGGACGTGAAAGGAACGATTGATTAACATGAACGTCATGGCGATGATCCTCTCAAACGGTCTAAAACTTGTAATACTTTTGTGACGTTGAGGTGAGTACCACATTGTATGATAGCCAAATCTTGCACTAGTACACACGTTGTTCATAAATGTAAAATCTGTTACCGCAATAGACCGAACACGTCGTTCAGATTATCCACACATCAAATCACATTTCGTTTATGTAACAAACACTCTAGCTTGTTGACAGGAATGATCCCAGTCGCCGCCCGGATTTCGATGGAGGCGAGAATGCTTGTGGCCCCTGTACTTACATTAAGGTGCAACTAAACAACCTCAGGCGGTCAAAAGTTTCGGAGGCCTTCACTATGGCGTCCCTCGTAAGTACATCGATCGTACACTGACTCGCGCAAGCACACAGGGACAAGAAGAGACTTACAAGATACTTCCAACTAGGCCGAATTGCAGTTTTGCATCGATCGTAGTTTTTGGACATAACTGCTCAACAGTTATTATTATTGTATTAGGTTTAAAGGAATTGAAAAGTTCAAACACTCACATGCCAGCTGCCAACTGTTTTCGCATTGCAACATATAAATCTGTCAGTAATTTTTGCCTAGATTTTAGCACTACAATGCGTGTTAAATGGCACAGCCCCACAGGTAGCAGAGCGATGAATTGGGCTAGTTGGTGATTTTTCATGATTTTTTGTTGCGCTGCAGATGACGAGACGAGGACAATACAGGGACTATACAGGCACAGGTGATGCGCAATTATCAGCCTTCAAAAATGTTTTTTTCTATCGCACGGGTAGCCAAGTCCTGGTACGTTGGGTCGTCACTGACCATGAACGTTCCTGTCTAGTCAGAAAGCAGAAGCGTTAGACTTTGGCTCTTCATAAAATTGACCACATTTGCAGATTCTAGCTCTCCACGCTGTCGCACAAATTTGTTGAAGCTTGTGCCCTTTAACATTTCAATTAAGCATGCAGGCTTTTCTTCCTGGCGAGCGCGTCTGGCGACTGCTCTTGCCATGCTGAGAAAACTGACAGGGTCAACCCGTGGTGGGGCAGCAAACTTCCGGCCTTTTTTAAAAATATTGGAGATTTCGTCCGGTATAGTCATCTCGGATAGGTTAACCGGTCCCGCCTCATCCTCTTTATCCCTCGTCTTCCGTCTGAGGCAGGACCGGTTAACCTATCCGAGATGACTATACCGGACGACATCTCGAATATTAAAAAAAAAAACCGGCAGATCCCACGCACTGTGGGAATCGATGTGATGCGAAGCAGCCAGCAAGGAGCAAATCATGCTGTACATAATATGCATGTCATTATTTACATGATAGGACCTGTCATTTGTGTTCGTCAAACAGTCACGTCGCGCAATACAAATTTTAGTGTATATCAATCTAGCGAACTGGACGCAAGCGCTCCATGAGCGCGGCATGTAAATGGCATTGTAGATGACATGCATGCCAAGATTTTCATGTTACCACCTGCCACTTATGTTCGATATATCGTCACATCCCGCAATACCAATTTTGGTGTATATCAAGCTAGCGAACTGGACGCAAGCGCACCATGAGCGTGGCATGTAAATGGTAGATGACATGCATGCCAAGATTTTCATGTTACCACCTGCCACTTGTGTTCGATATATCATCACATCCCGCAATACCAATTTTGGTGTATATCAAGCTAGCCAACTGGACGCAAGCGCACCATGAGCGTGGCATGTAAGTGGCATTGTAGATGACATGCGTGCCAAGATTTACATGTTACCACATGCCAATTATCGCTTAATCTTTTACCTCGAATCACAGCGTGACGCGAGACCAATCTGCCTCCATTTCGCATGCGTTCGTATTCTCGCGCTCTGCGCATCGTGCGAACGCCATCCGCGTTCCAGCGTTTAAATTGACGGACACTTGGTCAATTCCAAAGTGTGTTCCTCGAACGCCTGTGCCCACTGAGACGGGGTCGGTCAGAATGAAACTGATGCGCGCGTCTCCCTCCTTGCATGATTAGAGACGCTGGGCACCACGACGTCACGCAAGCAAAGCGCGAGCGCTGTAGTGTCCAACGCGACCGGCGTCCGTTTGCAAGGCCCCGGCGTCCACCGTTTACATGTTCGGCACACCTGGAGGGACGGATGGACGGACGGGCGGACGTGAGCATGAGACATTAAAGGCTTTCACCTTAAAATTTAGTGTATATCAAGCTGCCGAAACGGCCACAACAGTGTCATGAGCGTGGCATGCAAGTCATGTTGCACATGACATGTCATGATTTGCATATTACCACTTGTCATTTATCCTTTCAATACAATCACGTCACTTAATACCAAATTTGGTGTATATCAAGCTAGCGAAACGGCCACGGGAGTACCATGAGTGTGGCATGCAAGTCATGTTGCGCATGACGTGTCATGGTTTCCATATTAAAACGTCATTTATGCCCGTCATACAGTCACGTCCCTAAATACGAAGTTTGTTGCATATCAAGCTAGCGAAACGGCCACGAGAGTGTCATGAGCGTGGCATGCAAGTCATGTTGCACATGACATGTCATGATTTCCATATTACCACTCGGCAATTATGTTCGTCATACAGTCACGTCAGTCAATACCAAATTTGGTGTATATCAAGCTAGCGAAACGGCCGTCAGCGCGCCATGAGCGTGGCATGTAAATCATGTTGTATATGACATGCAGGTCATGATTTGCATATTACCACCTGTCATTTATGCTAGTCATACAGTCACGTACCTCAATACCAAGCTTGGTGTATATCAAGCTACCGAAACGGCCACGAGAGTGTCATGAGCGTGGCATGCAAGTCATGTTGCACATGACATGTCATGATTTCCATATTACCACTTGTCATTTATGTTCGTCGTACAGTCATGTCACTCAATACCAAATTTGGTGTATATCAAGCTAACGAAACGGCCGCGATCGCACTATGAGCGTGGAATGCAAGTCATGTCGCTCATGAAGTCATGATTTTCATATTACCGCTTGTCATTTATGTTCGTCATACAGTCATGTCACTCAGTACCAAATTTGGTGTATATCAAGCTAACGAAACGGCCGCGAGCGCACTGTGAGCGTGGAATGCAAGTCATGTCGCTCATGAAGTCATGATTTTAATATTACCACTTGTCATTTATGTTCGTCATACAGTCACGTCACTCAATCGCAAATTTGGTGTATATCAAGCTAACGAAACGGCCGCGAGCGCGCCATGAGCGTGGCATGTAAATCATACTTTTCATGACAAGTTGTTCATGATTTTCATGATATCACCAGCCATTTATGTTCGTCATACAGTCATGTTATGCCATACCATATTTCGTATAAATCCCATTAACGATACGGCCAGGAGAGCACAAAGTCGTAGGCGGCTAGATAGATAGATAGATAGATAGATAGATAGATAGATACGCCTCAAAGTCGCCGAAGTTCGCTAAGAAATGCTTCGCATTTAAAAGGCCAGATGTTTGCTGCTCCACCGCGGGTTGACCCTTTCAGTTTTCTCAGCATGGCAAGAGCAGTCGCCAGACGCGCTCGCCAGGAAGAAAAGCCTGCATGCTTAATTGAAATGTTAAAAGGGCACAAGCTACAACAAATTGTCCGGCAGCGTAGAGAGCTAGAATCTGCAAATGTGGTCAATTTTATGAAGAGCCAAAGTCTAAAGCTTCTGCTTTCCGACAAGACAGGAGTGTCCGTGGTCATTGATGACCCAAGGTGCCAGGACTTGGCAAGCGGTGCAATAGAAAATAATGTTTTTTCAAGGCCGACAATTGAGCACCACCTGTCCTGTAGTCCCTGTATCGTCCTCGTCTCGCTTTCTGCAGTGCAACAAAAATCATGAACCACAGGTAGGCCTGATTGCGTTTCGTTTTTTTGCGAATTCGCATGTGCTATAGCGACTGCTGCCAACATAAAAAATAACACTAATGAATTCTTCTGGCGTGATTTGCCTGAAGATAGTGCATACCCTCCCACGATGCTGAGGGTGAGGTTGTTTTTACTATCAGGAAATTTGACGTTTGAATCATTCACCTATTATTGTCACCATTAGTAACTTTGGAAACATTTTATCGTCGATTTGCTTTTCGGAATGTCCCGTGTAAATGTCCCGTATACACCTGTGTAGGCGTCCTGTATGTAGAGGCGTCCTCTATGCATAGCTGGTCATACGGCTTTCAGTTCAATTCTTCACCCATATAAAATTTCAGCAATTCCATCATATCGTACTAAATTTTAAAGCAGTTGGTGAAACCAATTTTCCGCCTATTTCGTCCGGTACATTAAATTCGTTTGATATTGCATACTACTGATTCCAAGTAATATCAACGTTGAAGTTGACAACTGCAATCCGGTAGGTTATTTTGCACTGAATGCTTCTGTATATTTCTTGCAGTGGAAACTTATATTGTAAATGGTAATTAGAGCAGAATAGAAGTATACAACCTAGTTCGCAGAAATAATAACGATTCACAGAGTTTCTAAAAGGCGAACTTACAAAACTTTTACATAGATTTATGAATAGTTTCATTGCAGCAGTGTATGAACAATGACGCGCAGTTGTAAGCGTTTATAAGACTCCTCTATTACACTTACCGCGAAAGTACAAAGGGAAAAAACAGGGAATTTGCTCGTCCCACAGCTGGACAACAGATTACGAGGCACGCCATAGATGGGGGGACTCAGACACACAATGGTCAATCAGGTGTTTTTGGTGGCGCAACAATGAATGGATTAAGCGTGCTTTTACATTACATCCATTTCGGTATTCAAGTGCACGGGCGTAACCTGGTTTTAAGCAGCGTGTCATTATGGACCACAAGTTGTCTTCTGAGGCAACTTGTAGATGTAGCTTAATTACGGTCCGAACGTAGTGAACCGCTCAGCTATTTTCGGAGCGGCTGTTTACAACACCTTTACTTTGTTGACAAATCCATGCACTTAGGCACGCCGAGGTCTACCACACGGACAAACCATCTTTCAGTGGGCAAGGTCACCGTCCACTCAACCGTTGTGTCAAACACGTGCCTGAAACTAGGGTAACTCAACGACGGTCCTTTTTTTTTTCTCTGCTCTGCCGGAAAAGCATTATCTGCTGGAGCACGCGCAATCTTGGCTCGCAAACTGAACCCGCCCAACTACTTCGCCACTGCGCACAAATAAACGGCGTTGGCCCCACCGCGTGCCACTCTCGGGGCCTTCCCAGACCCGCTCGAGTCAGCGGCACGCAACCGACGCTTTCACACGTGCAACGCTTCTCTCTAGCGTCAGACCCATCTACACTATAGTCGACGTCTTTCCCGCGACGTGGAACAACCGGTTTCCGGTCGCTCACTACATATGCGACGCCACGCCGCCACCTCATTCATTTAATTCTAGACCCCCCCCCCCCCCCTCCCTTACTGCTAAGCTTCGTGCGTTTGCGGTCACACCAATTACCGCTGGAGTTCCTGCTGAGATGTACAATTATTCTTTCTTTTTTATTCTTTAGTTGGTGTTGTTTATGAATTGTACGGCCACTCCACGGCCACTACCGTCACGTGTGGTGAGGGGAGAGCTGCCTTTCTGTCGGGCTTGTTTCCCGTCCGTTTCGGTATCCTCCTTCTACACGATTGGACACGTCCCAGTGCGTCAGAGTGGTGAGGCGGGGCCGAACAGCGTATTTCACCGCGGCGTATCGAATGCATCGCGCACGCAACGACAGACGTCACAAGAAAAACGTGGGGAGGGTGAAGCGATTCACCTGCTCGAACCAAAGCAGTTATGTCTAAAAATATCGGGACGTAATTTTAGATACGTGACTAACAGGCCCTGACATCTCTTACTTGTTCATTTTGTTTCACGTGGGTGAGTTTTTGTCCATGATAGCTCATTTCAGCTGATTGCGTTAATGTCAACGATACTGCCAACGTACGTAGAAGGTCAGTATGATGAACTCTAAAGGCTCAGGCCTCAGGCCAGGCCGACCACCCGACCTTGACCGCTGGATTCGTGGACATCACCACCGCTCATTACATGACTTTATACACGAAGCAAATCTGCACTTTTGTGTACTTTTGAATGTGTACTCTTGAATAAAAAAATTATTATGCCTAGGGGCAGACTTTCGAAACTAAAAAAAGAAGCTCTGAAGCGACAATTTTAATTACTTCAGTACGAAAAACGCAGTTTGCTCTGCGTGCAGCACGGCAAAAGAAATGACATAATGAATTTCACTGACGCATTCAGCATACTACAGGGTACGAGGGACGGTGTACTGAAGACTTTCGGTAAGCTTCCGTTGTTATTGGTGTTCCTTTACAGCGAATTGCAACTGCACGTCAGCGGACGGACACACGACAGCTTGTGCATTCCACTCAACTCATAGCCACTCAACTGCCACCGTAGGTTCGGTTTCAGCAGTAGTTTTTTTTTTTTGAGCATCAGGACCTGACGTCCTTTAGTTAGGCCTCCTCATAATTGTTTTAACACGGTTCCACCACTTAAATCCCATCACTGAAGTACGTGAAAAAGAAGAAGGAAAACCTGTCAAGGAATTCATCTATTTTAACCGGAATCGTAGCAAGCCAACCGCAAGGAAAAAGCCCCCACCTCCCCGAAGGGAAATCGTGAGGAAAATGCGAATGCATTTCGCGCGCGCTTTCACTCCATTTATATATGGTGGTTGTGGTTTGAAGAAGGAAAAAGGCGCCTAATTTCTGCAGCCCGGTCGGGAGCACGGCGCAGCGCCTTTTTTTTTTGCTTTTTCATGTTTTTTTTAACTTTTTTTATTTATTTTTTGTAATTTTTTTTTCATATAGCTCCGCCGAGCTCCGCCGCAGACCGCTTTTAGTTAACGCGCACGCTGCGAATTTTTATTGTTCAACAACGCACAGGAGAAATCTCCCACCGGCACCACCTTGGAGGTCAAGATTCATTGCCATATATACGGGGTGGCCAGTGAACGGTTGTGCAGCGCGAGCAGTCGGTTTTTTCAACCAAGAAACGCGCTAGCAGACGCTGCCTGTGTCGGCGTCGCCAGGCGAGAGGGGGAGAGGGGGGGAGCGTAGGAGAGGAGAGAGAGGTGGGGTGCGCATGCGCAGTGGGAGTGTGGACGCTGCGGGCAGAGATGCCTAGAGAAGAGAGGGGGGAGCGTAGGAGAGAAGAAGAGAGGTGAGACGCGCATGCGCAGTGGGAGTGTGGACCGCGCGGGCAGGGATGCCTAGAGGAGAGGGGGGAGCGTAGCAGGGGAGAGAGGAGGGGAGGCGCATGCGCAGTGGGGGTGTGGTTGCCGCGGGGAGGGATGCCTAGGGGAGGGAGAGAGGAGCTTTTTTATCTTTATTTTTTTTAGAGGGTTTGCGCATGCGCAGTAAGGGCGGTCACGCCGTACACCACCACCACCGGATTAAGCTTCGCCATAAGATGCTTCACATCTAACACCTGCCGGCGCGCACACCTCCTCAACCTATCCTCCTCCTCCTCCTCCGCGGACAACGCCAACGCCGCACAACGCCAACGGCGGATGCCTGACATAGCCCGACTATGAAATGCATTCGCATTTAAAAAAAAATCATAGCGAACGTAACATTTTCTTTTGTTCAAACGCGTAAGTTGTGAAAGGAAATGAAAATACAGGTAATGAAGGAAACCGTGGCTGAAAATAACCAAATCTAGAGCCTTGGCATTGCGCGTTGGGTCAGCTGCGAGTCCTGGTGTGGCAGCGGCTTCGATCGCCCCCCGTCTGAATTCTAGTCATATACGTACGTGAAACCATGGAAGTGCTAGCCAGCGCCCCCGATGGCAATGGCGGCGAATGGGGAAACGTTTGCTTCAGCCGATGCCGTCTCGTACTGGACATCCTTCGTCAGCAGTATGCTGATCAATATGATCTTTTAAATGCGAATGCATTTCTTAGTCGGGGTATGTCAGGCGTCCGTCGGTGTCCGCATCTCTCCGCTCTCACTCCCACTCCCATAGCAACAGCTGCGGGCGCGCGCGCTTATCCTCGCCCCTAGCAACCTGAGCAGGTGGTGCGGGCGGAGTAGCGGAGAGGAGGAGCGCGCTCTGGTGTGTGAGGGCGCTCGCATCGCGGGAGCTCGGCGGAGCTCCCGCGTGTGTGGAGAGAGTGTAGGAGAGGGTAGGTGCAGTGTTTGCCGCTCCTTCTCTCGCCGTTCGCTCTCTCTCCTCCCTGCGCCCCACTCTGCCGTCCGCTCGCTCGCACGTATATATAAAAAAAAGAAAAGAAAAAAAAAGAAAAAAAACAGGCGCTGCGCCGTGCTCCCGACCGGGCTGCAGAAATTAGGCGCCTTTTCCTTCTTCGAACCACAACCACCATATATAAATGGAGTGAAGCGCGCGCGAAATGCATTCGCCTTTCCTCACGATTCCCTTCGGGGAGGTGGGGGGCATTTTTTTTGTTACCTGAAAGCATGAATAAGCAGGAGTACAAATTGAAACACAAGTTGACAGCAAGGTTCAGACTAATGTGATTGGGGCTAGTTGAACAGGGATTGTTGCCACAGCCACCACTTCGACAAGAAGACATGTGTTTTGTCGAAGATATTAATTCTGGCGCAAAGCTAAAAACATGAAAAAGGCAGAGGGAAGAGACAAAGGAGCGCCGACTTTTTTTTCTATATTCCACTTCACATTGTGCAGGTCAGGAAGTACAGACGAAAGGTTTCCGGGAACTCAGGCACCAAATCGCCCAAGAACAAGTTCTTCTTCAGTATCTGTCTTTTGTCGTTTACTTGACGAGGAAAGTCCTTCTGTCAAACATAGGCTCCAGCAACAATCCATGTTTAATGACATCTCAACACTTTCACATTAGAGAGAATAGCTCTGAAATGAACGAGCAGAAGAGCTGTTGTCAAAGGCAAAGAACCGTGTGGAGCAAAAGAAGGCATGCTGGACTTTACTCAGTTTTAGTGCAAGCAGCGACTTGCTTCGTCGACCAGCATGCCTGCTAGGACAACGCCTCTTCTATTTTATCAATGCCAGCCAAATGCACCCGTTCCAGCCGTTCACCACCATCTCCTCTAGCCCTTTCCTACTCTCGCCTATCGCCTAGCCTTCGCGTGTGCTTTGCGTTCATGGGGGAGAGCACCCGTCATGTAGTGCCTCACGACGGAAATCATATAAAGTAACTTTTTTTCAGTTGTGTGCAGATCCGTGTGCAGATCCTTGCATCCCTCGTGTTCACTATGTTGGCGGTCACGCTGGCTCTGTAAGAGACACGGTGTTTTGAGATAGCGCGTCTCCGTTCGTGGCGCTATGCGGGCAACCAATGGGGGTGCGTCACTGCGACGCTGCAGAACATGCGCTGCCTTTAAGAGGTGCCACACGAGCGCTGTGAGGCGGCGGCGGCATTGCTTCGAGCTACAAAGAAGGAGCACGAAAGAACGAATTGGACAGACGCATGATATTGGAGAGGGAAAACGCGTCTATTGCATCTCCGTGCGAAAGCGCTCGGACGCACGTGTGACGCAAGCAGCCCTACACTACATGTGGCGTCGCATCACGACCACTCCCTGAACTAAGGCGGACCGGCGGCTACCATTGAGGGGCGAGCGTTTGCACTGACAACTTGAATAAAATAGAGGAGGCGTTGGCTAAGACAACCGTAGACATATTGCGGAGCAGAGTGTTGGAAAGATAAGATTCTTGTTGTGATTTTAGCTTTCTTCCTCTCAACGTTCCGTTTCGATTAGGATCCACAGTGAAAAGTATAATAGTCTGCAATGGTTGGTAATACCTTTGATTTGTGCAAGGGACACCGACAAAACAAGAGACTATAAACTTTTTTTCAGAAATGCGTTAGGCACTTCAGCGAGTTCACAGATATAACAACGTCTGAACGTGGAACAATGCAACTTAAGGCATCATGATGAAAGATCTCTCAGAGTATTGACCGCAATCATGCCAATACGAATGGCTGTGTTCAGATAAGAACGTCGGTGCATGTCCGCCGACCCCCTTTAATTTCACCGAAAAAAAGATATATTGTTTTCCGAGTTCCCAGGACCACACGACCACTTTTGGTTTCGGGAAAAAAAATTTAACCTTCCTTAAAAAAATTCACAAGTCTCCACTCAGCCGCCACCGCCTCTTTAGAATTTCGCGAAAATGGGATTTCGATGAGACGCTACCAAAACGCTATTGTAGCTGTAGGTTTGAAAAATTTTCTCCGCATACTACGGATACTTTGTGTTGACCAAAAGTTATTACTTTGCAGTTTTCATGTTGTTCTGTTAAGAAAAAAAATCGCGAAATCGGCGCAAAGCTCAATAATGCTGAAATTTAAGATTTCTTTTCTGCGCGCGTATAAACGCCAGACTTCCCAAAGTTTTTAAAAACATTGCCATATGTTTGGTGAACAGATTTGCTGAACGAAATACCTGAGAGTGGCTTCGAACGTTAACCAGAAATGTTCAACTGAGGACATGTCTCTCAAAATGCAATATTTTGAAGATCGTTTAAAAAAAACACCATCTTCGATTTTCTTTAAACTCTTCAGAATTAAAGCCAAGCATGTGTTCTAACTTAATCTGTAAAAACATGTTGCATTATTTTTGTGAGGTCAGAGCTATGAAGCACAAAATTGGCCAGATTGACATATACTGAGTAACCACAATATTGAGCGAGAATGGAGCAATAGTTGCCATGGAGAATTGCACACCGAGAACAAGAATAACTAGCGGAGGAAAATGGCCATTTTTCTTCATTTAAACGGGCATGTTTTTATATTAGATGTCTTCGTTTTAGTCAACTAATAATATTCTTCCAAGTAAAGATTCTAAAAGTAAAGATGATGTAACCATTCACACTGTACAGAATTACTTCATTCAGCTTCAGAACTGTGACAGCGACAAAAAGCGTAATAAATGCGACCGCATGCCGCCAAGTATTCTCGACATCTACAACCGAATCCGGCTGTCCGTAAACTGCATGGATATCCCTGAACCGCGCGTCAATATATCGGCATGTGATGCAGCAGCCAGGGTGTCGTGAGTACGGCTCTATCCGTATACTCCGGAGGTAACGTCAATTTGTCCCAATTGCATCTCATTACTGTGACTGCGGTGTCGCAGACAGCCCGCTTGCATAATAAGCTGAGAGGCACAGCTGGAATCGTACTCGTCGGGCCGCCGGTCCTCATTTACTCCACGCATGAACGCACTTACGTGTGTTTGTCGTTGATCTTTTTTCTCCTTGTATCCTGTACACCTTCCACTACACGGTAATCCACAAAAATGGGTGCATTTTGGTTTAATGCAAGTTCGTTTCTATGTTACTGTCAGTGAAACGAAGTACTTTTCATGATTGATTGATTGAAATAACTTTGATATGGTCGTGCGGTACGCGCCTAGCGCGCAGTGGGCGACTCCCACGTCGGAACCACCAGACCAAGCCTGTCGGCCGCTTCGCGGGCCTGCTGGACAGCCCAGAGCTGGTCGGCGAGGAGCGGGCTGTGGATGGCCGCCTCCCACCTAGCCATGGGGGGAATCGGGGCTTGATTTAACTTCCCTACAGAGCATGTGGGCAAATGGGAGCCATTCGGTTTATTCTAAGTTTGCATAAATGCGTGCTACAGATGAGTAGTTGCCGATTTCCCTATCTCGACCCTTCCGCAACCTTGCGGGATTCCACAGAATCGATTTACTCTACTCTGTATGCATGAGGTTCCAGTTGTGAATTAATTCGTCGTCACGCTGCAATAGCTAGCTTCCTGGTTAGCCCAAGTGGTAGAGCGACCGCCCAGGAGAGGCGTTGGTCTCGGCTTCGATTCACATAACGAGACGAGTTCGGCAACAAAGAAGGTTTCGTTCTGGGTCATTCCACGCCAAACGTCCCAGCCATTTTGGCAACCATCTCCAATATATTCGCGAAAAATCGTCCTAATTTGCTGCATTGCAAACAATGAATTGCTAGAATATTTCGGAGAGAAAAAAATTTTTGGTCACGTAGGTGCCTTCCGAACTTTCCAGAATGTCGTGTGGGTGTTGTTTGTGAGAAAATTTATTCTAAAAGTTACCTTTCTTGTTTCTACACCAAATTCAATTTACATATTAAGCAAAGGCGTTTGTGTAAGGTGTTTAGCTCAATAATATTAGCGCAATATTTCTGCCATATACGCTTCCAAGAATTTAGCCAAAATGTTCGAGGTTTGCGTTTTTTTTTCATTGCAAAATTGCGTCTTGTATGAATATCTCAGTCATGAATACTTAGTCTACGGAATGTATATTTTGCCCAAAAAATATTTTCAGACCCTTCAAGTTTCTATGAACATATGACCAAATGTGAAATTAGCCGTCAATGGGAAACTTCCAAAATTTTTTTCTTCCTTGAAACGAAAATTGTAATGATAAAACTTGCCATGTTAAAATATCTGTTCATTTGGTTTCGATTGAGGTATAAAGCTGATTTTTTTTAGCACCACGTGGGGCAAATTGCGTCTCAATATCAACAGAAATGACAAATTTCTGAAATTCGCGTTTTCTTCCGCTAAAGTTTAGAAACTGGAGCGGTCGGAAAACAGTTTTCATGACTCAGATATTCATATAAGGCGCAATATTGCAATAAAAATGCAAACATAGAACATTTTGGCTAAATTCTTGGAGGCGTATATGGCAGAAAACCTGCGCTAATATTATTGAGCTTCAAGCACCTTACACAAACACCTTTGCTTAATATATAAACCAAATTTGGTGTAGAAACAAAAAATAAGCTCTTAGAATAAATGTTCTTACAAACACCGAGACGACACTCTGGGAAATTTTGAACGCACCCACGGGACCAAAAAACTTTTTATCTCCGTAATATTCTAGCAATTCATGGTTTTCAATGCTGCAAGTCAGGACGATTTTTTTTTTCGAATACATTTGAGAGGGTCGCCAGAATGGCTGAGACGTTTGGCGTGGAATTACCCTTCTGAGAAATCCATACGGATTTCCTTGTGGCTTCGCGCTACGAGTGGGTGGTTATCAATTTAAATTTATTAAAGAGGAATTGGGACATGTATTCGCTGATGGAAAGTCGCACACGTAAAATTCTAGCATTTGGAGACTTCTATACGTGGAGCCAGATCTCATCGGTGGCAGCGGCCGCAATTCACTAGGACATGGGCCGGCAAAAATCATGTGACGAGAAAAGAAGCTAGTTATTAAAATTTACTCCCGCTTCTATACAGCATGAAATAGTAGTTCAAACATGAAATAAACAACATTCCGGCCCTCCCCTTTACTATATCCTCCTCAGACCCCAGTAAATTTGTGGCCACACAGGTGAAATCAACACACATTTTTGGAATGCACACATATAGTTTATTACTCGAGAAAAAATTTGCGCCTGTACGGCAAACAGCTTTTGCACACCAGCGTGTGCATTATAATGCACAGTGGGTCTTAGTGCGCAGGAAACGAATAACACTCCCCTTCAACAAAATATTACATTTGCTCGTGAAAAGCACGTTGTTTGTTGTGAAACTATTTGTAGCAGTTTCGCGCAAATGTGATCAAGAGGAGATGCTACACCGGAACTTTGATCGGTGAGAACGTCCAGAGTTTCGGCATCTCGAGGAAGATACCTGATTTACAAGCTCTGGCATGTGGCTTGCTCACGCAGTTCTTGGCTCAGGAGGCACCTTGGCTTTCAGCAGCTTTCTGGGTGGCTCAAGTTCAAATTCGGCGCCACACCTATTTTTCGACACTAGGTAATGGGCAAAGAACAGCCTCATCGTCAGCCAATTAGAGGTGCGAGGGGTCATTACTGCTTATTGTCTCGAGAACACGTTTCGCCTTTTCATCAAAGATTTCCTAGATGAAACAAACGCCAAAGGTTCTCTTTGGCCACCCATGGCCCTTGCGCCACAAAACCCTACTAATCATGAAAGCTTAATGCCAATAAGCTTAATACCAACCACATGAGACTGGCACGAGTACGCACGCCAAAGCACATATTGAGACCGAGTGTGCATTATAATGCACATTTGCAGGAAACGGCTTGTGATAACAAAAATACTCGCCTGTAAGGTTACATGACGTGCGTAAATTATTCCAGAACCCTTCCTAAGTAGATTAAAACAACAATTCAAAAATATTACTGCATTTTTATTGAGTAATTTGGGACTTTGTTGGACGCTGTCAGTAGAACGTCGAAGACGAGAATTCCGCCATGTTTCAAAGCGGGAAAGCATGGCTTCCGCTGTTGTGTGCTTCCTGTAATGCTGACTAGATGACAGCACATCTTCGAGAATGCGATTGCACCAAGAATGTCGGCTTTAATAGGGGCGCGAATTTCCAAAACCGGAAAACTACAAATGTGCATTTTAATGCACACGAAGTCTGAAGAGGATATACTATGTTTCGTTAGGGTTCAATTTAAACTGAGGACGACACAGCGAGCGATGGAAAGGAAAATGATAGATGTAACCTTAAGAGACAGGAAGAGAGCAGAGTGGGTCAGGGAACAAACAGGGGGTTAAGGATATCATAGTTGAAATCAAGAAGAAGAAATGGATATGGGCCGGGCACGTAGCACGTCGGCAGGATAACCGCTGGTCATTAAGGGTAACTGACTGGATTCCAAGAGATGGCAAACGCGTGAGGGGGAGACAGAAATTTAGGTGGGTAGATGAGATTAAGAAGTTTGCAGCTATAACATGGCAGCAGAAAGCACAGGACCGGGTTGATTGGCGAAACATGGGAGAAGCCATTGCCCTGCAGTGGGCGTAGACAGGCTGATGATGATGATGATGATGACAATGTTTCGCTTAATTAGAGCCTCACTGCCATTTGGGAAGCTGTAATAAACGGGATGACTGCGTTGTGCTTCACGTTCCCTCTCGCTAGCTCGTGAGTACATAAAATGAGCGCCCGTTTATTTTGAAGTTACGCGCATCTTAGAGGTATGTTGTACTCTCGCTGCTGTAGCCACAGTTGCTGAACCCTTATGAAGGTTACCACTCTGTCATGTACAAACATGATAGCCGAACGCTTTAGGTCCCAAGAGTCGTAGCCTTAAATCTACTCAGTGCGGTACAGGCTCAAAAAACAAAAGGAAAAAGAAAAACGCCAGGCCTACGCAGAACACGCAGCACAGTCATAGCGAAAGCTGGAAGAGCGGCCTTTTTAGAGCCCGTTGTAAACTATCTTGACGCAGCGGATATCAGACCACTTGCAAGGTACCCACTATGCCATATATCATCTTAATTTTATTGCGATAACAAGTATATGGGCACTCTCGACGGGTTTTTGCCGTCGCCGTCGCCGTTATGTCCCGTATAAAGTCCAAATTGATTAGATCCCCCCAGCGCATCATATGTTCTGCTTCAGACGCGAGCGGGAACGACGAACGCGGCTGAAGCAGAGATTAAACGAGCCGGCCCACCTCCGTCGCTCCGAGGCGCACGCGAAAAGATCCCCCCCCGCCTGTTAGACCAGCCATCGAGTGCTCAAGCAGAGAGGAAACGCCCCGCCCGTCTTTAACGAGCACGAAAAGACGCGAGAAAGAGGGTGTCCCTAGAACAGCAACTGTTGACCTTTGACTTTACGAGCGCGGTCGTCGCTAGCGCACGCGTCATCTGGGTATCTCGGCAACCGTCAGCGGGCGGCTCATATATCGTTCTACGTGCAGCCCTCTCAAGGCGAAGAGAACGGTGCGAAAAATGTGCCTTGAGCGGCCGTATTCTCTTACACCAGCGTTTTGTATAATTGCGTGAGATCGGATCCAAAAGTTTAGCTGCCAGCCTCATACAATTTGTTGCTATCGCATTCATTTCTTCAGCCTTGCGGTGAAACTGTGACTTATTTGTGAAGCATGAAAGCGCCCACTATACCATTAATCATCATTCTGCGGAGAAGCGAGGTACCTGGTACCTATCTCCCGAAAATTGTGTCCACTTTATTTATTGTGAGGCCGACGATGATGAGAAATCACGGCTCAGCATTTCGTAATGGGTTGGAAGCAGTAAACGACCCACTCGATATGCAATCCGTATTGTATGACGCCAGGTTGTTACTTTGCTCTTCTGCCACCCCATATAACATATGTGGACGCGATTCCTTGGCCGACATGATGTTCGTATGGGGTCTTTTTGTGAAGGAGTTTCAAGCACCGGCATGTTTCTGACGTAGAGTGTTCGACTTCCACGCAGGGGGCCCGGGTTCTAACACCACCCGATCCTGAATATTTTTACTCTTTTCGCGCTATAGCGGTTACGGCCACCGGTCGCGGCAGCGGCGGACAACTACGGCGCCAAAATTGGCTGTTGTTGTCATCCCATCACAACTTTAGCATTAACACTGCGAAGTAGATACGGTGCTTACCTTGTTCTTACAGCTGCACATAAGTTATGTAAAAATTGAAGGACACTTTTTAAATTACAATGTGTGTTCGGCGAACACCTGTGCCCATTGAGACGGGGTCGGTCAGAATGGAACGCGATGCGCGCGTCTCCCTTCTTGCATGATTTGACACGCTGGGCGCAGCGACCCTAATCAAGCAAAGCGCGAGCGCTGCAGAGTCCGACGCGACAGGCGTCCGTTGGCGCGCCCCGGTGGGCCACCTGCACCGTGCCAGGGCACGGACGGAGGGACCGACGGACGGATGGACGGACACATGGATGGATGGACGGATGGACGAACGGACGAACGGACGGACGGACGGACATGAGCATGAGACATTGAAGGCTTTTGCCGTAAAATACGCGCCGTCGTATGAGGAAGGAATGAGCAGGTCGAGGGGAAAAAATAGTCACAGTTTCGCCACTAGGCCGAAGCAATGAATGCGATAGCAAGAAATAAGAATGTCACACGAAGAACGACAAGCCGCTCAATACTTGCAGCGCACCGCTGCAGCACAAAGAAGGACGCTCGAAAAGAAGGCATAGGTATACACAGCACAAGCATGAACTAACAGCTGTCACAGTTGTTACGTCTTTGTGTTAAAGCAGCGCGCTACAAGTGTCCACAATACAGAAGCCGACGCTGCTTGATATTTTTTTTCTTTCAAGGGCGGCGCGTGGAATGGACCCCTCTGCGTCTCCTGCCATGCGGTGGCGTCTGACGCAAAGTGTGCCCGGTGTTTTTTTTTTTTTCTTTTTTTTCCTTCTACATCATGAGTGGGTACAGAAGGGGGGCCACTTTTTTGTGCGCGTCTCAAGGGCAGTTTTTAATTTGAAAGAAACTGTCGGAGCGTTGTGTGATAGAAAACACGCTGCTCAAGGTCCTCCTGAGATTTGCGTACCGCGAGCGGTAAATGGTGCATATAAATAGGCTCGCCGTTATAACCCCGGCACAAGCATGGCGCGTGGCTGTGTTGTCTAGCGCAGCGGGCTGCGGAGCCAGGCGTCTCTGGTTCGAATTCCCGGTAAGGAGCTTCGGAACTTTTTCTGAGAATTTATTTTTGTTTGTGCCTTTTGTATACATATATAGATACATATACATATCCTAGACATGAAGGCCAACGCAAAAATCAGCCGAGAGTGTCCATATAATTGCTGTCGCAATAAAAAGGAGGACACGCAATAATGCTTTAAAACGCGCGCAACATATTTACAGGCAGCCGTTCTGCAAGCCGCACTGGTGTAGTTTGTGAACCACCCTGCAGCTGTAACCGCCTGTAGGGCAGGCGTAGAAGCGGCTACGTGTTAGCCAGAGATTGACGGAGCATAAAAGGTCGTTAACCAGAGGACCACCATCTCATAGTTATTTGCACTGTCGAAATAGTAAGAAAAACGGAAACCCACATTTTGGGAATGGGTGTTTTAGACGGACACGGGAACGAAAAAACGCCTATAATGGTCGAGGCTTAATATATCTTCAAAACCTTTCAAGAATGAACATCAACCAACTAGCCCAACTTGGTGCTCTCCTGCAATATATCAATAGCAGTATAAGCGCATGTGTGAGACAGCTTTCAATTAACTTGTACTATATAGAAAGGAAATTAAATGTCTAAGCAGTTATCTCTCGCGTACACTAGCACGTGTGCTTGATTGACACGGGTTGTTTTATACCCGAGTGTCTACTTTCTTATTTACTTTTATTTATGCCGCTGTTTGCCCTTTCAGTTGACAGTCGGCGTTCGTGTGGTTTCTTCGTGTGTCCTTGTTAGCACGCTCAACATTTTTTATTGTCAGCCGCTTCACATTGCTTGGCAGCTTTATTTTTTTCCCATTCTCCTTCTTTTACCTCTCTATGTTTTTTTTTTTGTTCACCTTCGACGATGCCTCTTGATCGATTATAGTCGGTCAAAATAAGCTTATTGACAGCGGATCTGTTTAAGCAGGCCGTAAAAACTTTGGTGTCCTCAGAAAACCGCAGATGGGTATGCGCCACACAAATTGGTCAAGCCACACAACCGGGTACACCAGGTGCGAGCGTAAAACGGAAATTCTGCACAGCGAAGTGGAACACGTGATACACGTGAAAGAGAGAGAGAGAAAAAAAGATGAAAAAGAGAGAGATGAAACGAAAGCGATAGAAAGAAAGAGAAAAATGCACAGAAATAAAGGGAACAAACAAAAAGAAAACAAAAGACCGCCAGGCCTGCGCGGAACGCGCAGCACAGTCACAGCGAAAGCTGGAAGAGCGGCCTTTCTAGAGCATTTTTTAAACACTCTTGGGACAACTACTACGCGCCAACTTGCATGGTACGCACTACGCCATAAATCATCGTAATTTTTCTGTAGTGGGGAAGCGTCCACTGCGCCTTTATTCGTCATTCTCCGGAAAAGCTCGGTACCCGCTACACACTTGTAACGCATTATGTGCACTTTGTTGATGCTGTGGCTGACGACGACGAAGAATTATGCCTGAGGCTTTTGTAATGGGTTGGAGCATTGAACGACCCACTCGTTATGCAAGTGGCATTGTGTGACGCCTGGTTGTTACTTCATTGTTCTAAACGCTTTATTACACATGTTAACGAGATTCCTTACCTGACATGAAGCCTGCATAATGTCAGTTTGCAACGCAATTTCAAGCACCGGCGTAGCTCAGTGGTAGAGTACTGGGCTGCCACGCAGGGGGGCCCGGGATCGATTCCCATTCTGTCGGATGCATTTCTTATTTATTTAGTTTCTGTCTTAGTTCGCGCGATAGTGGTTACGGACATCGGCAGCTGCGGCGGCGGCGGACAGCTACAGCGCAAAAATGGTCCTTGTTCTGATCTCATAACAGGTTTTGCTGTAAATAAAAAGACTGACAGACATACACGCACAGAGAAAGATCGGCACAGACACCTTAAAGAGAGAAAAAGCCGAGAACAAGACAAAAAGACAACGTCGATTATATACTTAAGCGCCTTCCACTGCGGTTGGTCCACAAAGCACTATCCAGGGCTACCATCCTCGAAGCACAAGTGCTACATATCAGCTTACCGCTTCTGGTATTGGGAATATCCATGTTTCTGTTGGCATCGTTACGCAGCTGTAAACAACTGGTTACATGAAACAAATGCGACTGTTCAATATGTCTGTGCGTACAACATTTGTACATATCTTTAGCTTCATATCGTAACGTTTCGCTAAATAACAAAAATTACAACCCAGTCACCTTGCCTCTGCATGCTTCGCAGAACATCGATTCTCATGGCACTTGGGATCTGCCTAATTTTTTTTTGTTCTTGCTGAAAAAACACTCTACTATTTCGTCTTTTTGAGGAAGAAGACCTCAGCAAGACTTGTGCGCGGATACAACCGTCTGTAAACTATTCGTCGTGGGGGCAGAGAGAAGAATGAGCATTAGTCGCAGATGGCGAAAGCCTAAGCAGGCGGACAGTCTTCTTAGTCCACAAAACCGGTCGATCAAGTTGCAGTAAAGTCCTTAGATTTTTCCCACTTCCTTTCTTAAGTACCGACAAGCATTGAAGCGCCACGGACGAATCTCATTGGCTAACGCTCGTTTTCGGTAGCCATGTTCTTCCTAACGGTTTTCCAGCACCTGGCGAAACGCGTCCCCCGCTCGCTAACGACGGGGAAACGACGGGAGGAGAAAGACGCGTCGCGTTAGCATATTGTCCGCTGAGAGATGCATGGCTAATGTACTTAGATGTACGTGACTTTGTAAATCTTCGGAGTTAGGGAAGAAAATGGCGGCAAATGCCGGCTGTGCGTGGGAGAGGGTTGTGAGAGGAGGCAGTTGTCGGCAGGGCTGGGCAGTATCGAAGATACATGTATCTTAGATAATATCTTAGATACTCTTTGGGTATCTTGTATCTGTATCGCGATACGTCTCGCAAAGCGAGTATCTGTATCTGTATTTCCGATACATTCATTAATGTATCGTGTATCTTAAGATACAAGATACTGCTATAGAAACGCCATCCTAAGAAACAGCAAACGTTGGCTCAACTAGGCTTCTCAAGCCGATACTGCTGCCACTAAGCCACATCACTAAAGCTAACGATAGTAATATTCCTTTGCCTTTCCTCCAGAGTGCTCCAGTGAGCATAGGAAATAAGGTGTATAAGCGTCTCCATTGGTGGAGCAGAATCAAGTGATGGCATTCGAGCTATCTCGACAAAAACAAGCGCGCGAACGTCTACGTGCAGCCGACCTATTGTTTCTCGATGTTTTCTTTCTTTTCAGCGGTGTCAGTGCCATGGACCTTGTTTGTAGCCACGGTACTGTGCTGCGTACTTCAATGCGTGCAGCGTCTTTTGCTCAAATTCGGATGCGGCTATAGTGTCGCTATCGAAGTTGTCTTGCGTGGTGCTTCGTTGCAAAGTTTCAAAAATGCAAGAAAGGGGTTGCTTTGCGTCTCGCTGCTTTCACACAGAGATTTGACAGATCTCGTCGATATAAGCTTGACTTGCACACTATGAGACTGACTTGTATGCAAATTAGATTCTAACAATCGTCGCTGCGCCGGTGTCGATGCTTTATGCAACAGAACAAGTATTTACTTAACAGATGATATTTCGGCGTACTGTATCTTCGTTCTTCGTGCCAAATTATGCCCTAAGTTTTTTTTAATGATAGCTTGATTGTTAGCACAAGTGTTCTCTTTGCTGTCTTCTGTCTGTGCCCCACACATTACCTACGCCTCCGTGTAGATTTTTTTCCCCGTTCGTTAACTGCAAGAAGTTTTTGTAACCTCCTCCTCTATTCCTTCTCCTGTTTATCCTTATTTTTAATTATCTCCTTCATCACTGCTATTTACATATCTACGTTCCATGTTTACTGTTCAGGCGATGTTAGGGGAAAGGTAAAATAATCTGAGCGTGCCTAGTGCCTACAGTAACAAAAATTCTGCTTACAATTTAATGAAACAGCGAAATTGAGTTTGCATTATAATAATACAAATTATAACAACAAGTCTTAAAGGCGTTAGGAAGGGGATTTGAGAAACATAATTACTGCGGTTTTTCTCATCAGCGTCCCCACGATCCCTTTAGTGCTTCTTTCCGTGGGCACTGAGTTTTCAATTGTCTGACCTTAATAAGTTGACGATACATCATGCGCTATTTTCATAGTTCTTAGGGGTGGACCCTGTATCGTGTTTATAGAGGGTGTCACATAACTGGAACCAAAGATTTGCAAAGTGCTTAACCTCAACTGAATAAGACCAACGATGGAGTTTACCGCCATGTGGACCTCATTATGGTATTTTTATATTGTGCTTAATTTCTTAACTAAGATGAATCATGTAACATTTCTGCTATTCATTTTGGGGCCAAGTGTGTTTCTTTACATTTTAGAGGGCATTCTAAAACGACAGATCTGATTTTTTGTGAAAAGGTGCATGCTACGTAGTGATTTTTCCGGCGTTTAAGGAAAGCGGGAGAAATATGACCACGTACGTTACTGTGCTGGTACGCTATTGTGCTGCAGCGCTCTCAGACGTGCTTCGAGCAAAACAACCGGCAAGCGGACCAAGGCGAAATGAGCGCCCGCAGCTTGGGCATGGGCTCCACAGCGCGTCAGTATTTCTGACCGCCCGCAAAGAAACAACATCGTCCCTGAGGAGTAACAGGCTGACGGTCTGCGCCCCGGTTGTTTCGCTCGATGCGCGTTTAAGAGCGCTGCAGTACAATAGCGCATGAGCGCAGTCACGTGGTTTTATATGATATTTCACGTGATTTCTTTAAAAGCCAGAAAATATTCACCATGCAGCATGTACACCGACAGAAAAACAATTGCTTCAGTCGATTTTAAATGCGTTCTATGATGTGACGAAGCACACTCTGCCCCCAAGTGAATATTAAAAATGTTGTCATAAATGACCATAGTAAATCAACCAACTAAGCGCAATATTTAAAATGCCATAACGAACGCCACGAGAAGGTAAACCATGGGTCAATGGTTTCATTATATCCAGGTTAAACGCTTGTTTTCTTTGGTTTTAAATATTTGGTTCTAATACGTGAAAAGATCTGCATACTTATTCACTGTCATTATTATTGCGGAACTACCTTGCTACTATAGACTTAGGGTATATTCGCTTTCCTCTTCTAGTTCCCTGTATAGTCCTTGTTTGTGTTACAAAAAAGCAGGTGAGCCGACTAGAAGTTGCCATAGTGTGAATAGCAGTGACGTCCTTCGACACTCTTTGCCACGTATTTGCCACGTACAATACATCTGGGAAGCTTCTGAGCGGCAGAAGTTTTCTCGGAGAGGAAACTGTAAGATTGCACGTTAGTGAATATGTTGCTAACGAACACTTTGCGTAAGTTGATAGGTAGAAAATGAAAAATCACTGCAGTGTTCTTGTCCTCAGTGAACTGTGAGCGCTGACTCGGTAGTTATCGTCTTCACATTATGCTTCACAAAAATGTCGCTACCAGCGTTGTTGCTGCTCTACACCAGTACGCTGATGCGGTACTACGGAAACGGTAATACGCTTACGGACAAGCTAACACTCTGCACCGGTATTTGTGCCATCTTGCAGAGGCTTCGATCTTATTGAAGTTCTTGCAATTAGACGGCAACCCGCTAGCTGGTCGCCAAGTAGAGCAGCGACACCCGTGAAATACAAAAGTGTCAAGTAAAAAAATGCCAATAACGTGTTTCGGAAGGAAACTAATATGCATTAAACAAGAAAAACATAACTTTCGAGATTCAAACAGATATTAATATACACAAATTTGGTAGCACTTAAGAGATTTTCAAGCAAACACTTCTGTACATAGGTATTTGCAGCGTCATTACACAGGTCTATAACAAGAAAATTTACAAATGTATCGAAGTATCTTAAGATACAATTAGCAAGTATCGTATCGGATACATTCATTCCCGAAGTATCTTGTATCTGTATCTCCAATACTTCTTGCCCGAGTATCTTGTATCGTATCGCGATACAATTTCAAAGTATCTTTGCCCAGCCCTGGTTGTCGGTACTTAAGTGAAAAGGGAAAAATCTAGGGACTTTAAGTTGCAGGGCAAGCTTGGAGGCTAGGATTCCTCACTGTGCTCGAGTCGACTGCCTTGTTTATTGCCTTGTTGGAAGCCACCGCGATCTTTGCACGCTACCATATCAAAATAATGGCAAAGCAGGTTAATTGGAGACTAAAACGGAAACTTTCTTCAGCTCTGTGGCTCGACTAAAACATTGAACATTTCCGCACACTCATCGACTCAAAGCAGCTGGAGTGCAGATCAGCGGTGATTCTATACGTTTTCAAGTAAAGAAAATGAATTTCGTGAAACAGGCAGCGCAATTGATCAGTCTGTAAACCATTTGCTCTTTCCTGCTTATACTTGCGTCACCGGTGATGTAATTGTCAGGTCAGATTGGACAGAATAATAAAAGCGTGACAGAGCGCTCTAACATTACAACATCCCTGCTCAGCGGTAGCCTCTTCTACAATGCTGATGCGCATGGTGAGAAAGCGTCACATTGGCGACCCGCACCGCAAATACCGTGAAGTGCGCAGTCGTGAGACACGGAACGCAATCTTCCCTGCATAAGCGTAGGACAGATACGTAATACAATTTCATTATATAATCACTCGATTGCTCTGTTGAAGGAAAACTTTGCCTAAGTTGCTTTCTCAGAGCGCAGCCAACAACAACCACTAAGGAAAATGGGTGGGGGGGGGGGGGGGGGAGGCTCCGCCCCCTTACTTTCCTCAGTGGGAGAGGGGGGTCTAGTGCCCCTTGTGAGAGTGGTTGAGCGGTAAGGTAAACAAACGCGCGAGGTTAAGCACTTATGTGATAGGGATAGGGAACGAGGAGAGGTACGTGCATGTTGATCATATGAGACCATGAACATTCCAGGAGTGTTTCCCGCCATCGGTTCAGGTGCCGTCTGCAAACTACGAACTTCCAGCATGCCCCCCAAGACGTGGTGTCTCGCAGGTCTTTAGGTTCCCCTGTACCCATCGATGGCGCACGAGAGACGTCTGACGCCGAGCAACTCGATGAGCAGGCAGATGATACCAACAAAGAACCGGTCACCCAACTGGGCCCTTCGTCTGCAGGCGGGGACTGCGGCGGGGGCGAGCCTCAACCTTCCCAACCGGAACTTCGACGCAGCACCCGGCAAAGGCGACGGCCTGACCGTTACTAAAAACGCTTGGGGGGGGGGGGGGGAACAGTGTTGTGTAATGTCACCTAAGATAGAACGCGTGCTCTGACGTCATTCTATGCTTTGCGTGTCGTACATAAGATAAGATGCACGAGTAAGTGTCTGGCTCTCTGACGTCACTGTTGAGTTCTCTGTTAGCTTATAAGACCGCCGCGTGTGTGCGGTGCGGGTCATTCCGTGGTATTGCAAGTTGCAATAAACATGTGTGTTGGCTACTAGGCTACCGAGTCATGAAGACATTACAGTTTTTTCCTCACATGTCATTGTGTAATAAAGAAAATAATCGAGAGATTTCGGCTTTATGCTCGCCATGCGATGTCGTATCATATATTCAGCCGCGCTTAAGATTATTTCACTGCTTGCGCTAACCGCAGGGGCGCTCAAAATCTGACTTGCAAAATTGTGAAGGCATCGGCAAACGTTGTTCTTCCACTGCTGGAGCAGATTCTGAATGTTTACGCGGACCTGTGCAGAATAAATATACCGTATTTACTTGAGTGTAACCTGACCACGATTGTAACGCGAGGGTCGACTTAAATCTGGAAGAAACTCGCGTTACGTTCTAGTAAATACGGTAGCTGTCCAGCTCATCCCTTCCTTTCTCTCGTTCCCGGACGTCGTGCCAATCTTCAATATCACCCACACAACTCCTCTTTGTGGGCTTCTCGTTGCAGATTACATTTATGCACGGTTTGTTCCGCACTGCTTTTTTCTGGCTATCTTAATGCTGTACGCCTACCAAACTGAGTTGTACAGGGAGAATGTGGCCATTGCACTACGCGGGTAAGACTGGCAAGGACGAACGAATAGATTTTGATCTCAATGAAGTATTCGTGGTGCGACTGAGAGCGAGGAACAAGAAGAAGAAAAGACAGGCGCCCCTATCCTGTCTTCTCTCGTTTATATTCCTCGTTCTCAATCGCGCCACAACAATTCGGCCAACGTTATACTCTGCTAAAGCAGATTTCGATCTATATTCGGAGTTCGTTCCAGTTTGGTAATAAAGGCGCGAATAAGCTTATCGACGTTTATTCATTGGGACACATTATGTTTGGGGTAAGGCGACGTCTCCCGGCAAGGAATTAATAATTATCATTCTTCAGGCCAGATGTTTGGTCAAGCGAACATACTTGTCCCATGCCTTGTTTAATAGACCTATACAATTCCTGTATTGCGACGCTGTTGCAGCAGTATCAGCCCACCTAGCACATATGGTGTACAAACTGTCGATTGTACGGATACATGTTATAAAACAGGTTATAATAATTTAGATGTTTTTAAAAACGCCACAGGAAGGATAAATAGTGAAAAAAATACGTAATTTATCTCCTTTGTGCTACCTGGGATGTAGCTCTCGTACAATATAACAGAATAAGACGAAAGATCACATGTTAACGACGTGGGTACAATCAGTAGGCTGTGGATGTCCCTCTCGCGTCATATAACCACTGGGAGCCGTGACAGCCGGAGCCACGGAAACAGAATGTTTCGCTATATGAATTCGATGTATTGAGACTCCGCGCAGACCTTTTGTTTTAATGGACGGCTGGAACTTACAAGAATGTTTCCCCACTCTGAAGTGTTGTGATCACTCTTGCGGTGCTATATTATAAGTGTAAACTCGTTAAATTACGTTTAGTACTCGGTTGGAAATGACATTCGGTATATAAAATTCTAGCGAATGCAAATAATGTACAGAATAGTGAGATGTTACCGACGTAAGTGTCTGGTCTTTTTACTTTTAGCTTGTCCGTTGCGCGCAAATCAGGTAGCTCTATGCAATATGTAAAAGAAGTTCAGTACTTGGCCCCCATAAAACGTTTCCAAAAAGCTTGCTCTACGTAAAAAGAGCGTTTTTTCAATGTAACATAAAACTGAGCAAACACCGATCCCCCCCCCCCCCCCCAAGCCCGGGCCTGGAGCTTCAGACCTGATTTCGACCCGGGCCCGACGTGAAAGCAACTTTGCCCGGGCCGGGCCACGGGTCGCGCAGGGCCCGTGCAGTGTTCTAGTCGTGACAGTAGCGCCTTCAAGCTGCAGGATGGTACCGACTGCTGAAATAGTTCTGACGTGTCCAGTCGAGCCACCTACTGAGCGGCTACCTGCACTTTAGTACCTGTTAACCTCTCTCTTCCCTAGTGAGCTGGGTCTTGCAAAAGGTTTTCGTTCGCAGAAATAAGACATGTGCAAGTGTTCATCCGCTAGCACCAAAACTTCGCCGCCTTACTCTGATGTTACGAGAACGTGTGTCTTCTGAGCTGCAGCTCTTGGAAAGCTTGGACATGACTTAATGTAGCAATGCGTGGAAAAGGGTGTCCCCTATATCGTCATCAATCATCGGAAAGTATTAGGCTTTGTGTTTATCTACGAGAACCAAACAAAGCGGATAAGTAGTAACTTCAAAAAAGGGGTTAATAACCGCTCAAGTAGCCTTTGGTGTTTTTGACCAATAAAGTAAAACAAGTGCTACTTAAAGGGGCCTGTGCAACTTTTTTTTAAGTAGTCATCAAATTACAACGCCATCGTAGTCTCTTGCCTCACGAATCGATTGGCACTGAAATACCTTGAATCAGTCAACAACGAGCCGAGTTACAGGAATTTGTCTCATATCCTGTCGTCCCGACGAGCGCGCTGGAAGCTGACAAGGGAGGAATGGTACGGGGCAAACAAGTAGCGGAAGTGCATGTGATGACCTTGATCGTGCTTGATCAAACCTGATGGCTCTCTCCTACTGTGATTTCTGTGAGCACTAGTGTGGCTTTTGTGTAACGTTAGCAGAATATGGAGCGCCGAGCTGGAAGGAGCGGCACCCCGTGGCAAGAAGCTCGTGTGATCCAAACGCTGCTCTTGATTTAAGTCGCCTATTGGCCAACAGCCTGCTATATGTGGCGCGACGCCGAACAGGAGGCTGACTGTAAATATCCCTGTCTGGGGATATTTACAGTCAGCGTCGAAAGCTTGTGGGCAGCGTTATATCTATCACGAAAACAATGCGACTCCACTTTTGAATGTACAAGCTCAGGTGAAGATGGCATTCTTGAAGAAAGGAAAAGTCCTTACAACGCGGGGTGTCGCTGAAACCAACGTTTCGGCAAGCGGAGTTGTCTTGTTCAAGGCTGCAACTGCCTACCTTTGCAATACCCGCCATGGTGCACTAGTGGTTATGGTGCTCGAGTGCGGACCCGCAGATCACGGGATCGAATCCCGGCCGCGGCGGCCACAGTTTCGATGGAGGCGAAAATGCTTCAAACCCGTATGCTTAGGTTTAGGACCCAAGTTAAAGAACCCCAGTTGGTTGAAATTTTTGGAGCCCTACACAACGGCGTCTCCTATAATCAAATCGTCGTTTTTAAGCGCTTAAATCGCAACGCTATATATATATATATATATATATATATATATATATATATATATATATATATATATATATATATATATATATATATATATATATATATATATATACGAGTGCATGTGCGTGTTTTTTACCGAACCAAAAGAGTAAGGGAAAGTGCGCAAACGGGGAAAAGGGGGGAAGGAGCGGGGGTCAGTGTGTCGTATTGGGTGAGTGAAAAGGAAGAAGGGAATGTTTACTAAAAATAAAAAAGGGCGTGGTGATTGCAATTCGCGATGAGTGAGGTGAAGGGGAAGAAGGAATTTCGCTGAGCAATGGTTGTCCAATGTTGGTACCAGCTGACGAAGACAATTTCACGATTATAAGAGTGGTCGGAAATTCCTAGAAGAAACATTTAGTTCTCACTGGTTTTCGTTGTCTACTACCATGTAGGATGGATTCTAGAGCCCCGTTTGAACATCTATACCTATTGGCTAGCGTGTATTGAACTGGTGAATAAGGGAGGCATTAGTTCAAAGAAATCACCCGCATGACACTCGAAAGGATGTCTACAACGAAGCATAAGAATTAGACTGAAAATCGGCACTAGCTAAAGGAGGCCCCAAAGCACAGCGCAACCATCTGCTAGCATTTATAATTAAGTACTCAATTGGGGTCCCATACAAAAATAATAACCTTCACAATATCCATAAAAAAAAGAGGGGGGGGGGGGGGGCCTTAAGCTTCGCCTTTAAGAGTTGAACGTGATAGCGATATCCTGTCCCGAGTGCGTACTTCAACCACTTAGTGCATACTTGCTATGCACCCCCTCTACGTCGTCTTAAGGGAATGCGCGCAGTAAGGTGTGCGCCCTTTGTAATGGGTGGCCGGCTTTAAACTACGAAGCCGTTATGATAGTCGCATGTTCTGACGCCCGATGGCAATGTACGCTTGTACCACGCAATATTACTGGGATATTACATGTTATATTGCGGCGACTATATAAAGGGCGCTTGCGTTTGCGAAGCATGAAAGTTATTTTCACTGCATTTGCAAGCATAGGAAGTTATATTCCCTGTATTCCCACGCAGAGGCGTGGCTGGGTGTTAGAACACCTGCTTGCCACACAGACGGCCTGGGTTCAATCCTCACTCGGACCCGGAAATTCGTATTATTTATTTCATTTGCATCTTTCTCGATTTTTCGGTCACGGACAAGATGAGGATTTTTCGCTCACGACCAACGCCGACGCCGACGCCGGACTTTCTGCCAAACGAGCTCTTTAACGCTATCGCGCATTAAATTATATAACCAAATGAGCGCCTTGGAAAATCGGCTCCGAAGAATCAAGGGTCATGTTTTGCAAGAGTAGAAGCTTTAGGGACATGTTATTGCATGCAAAAGTAATCTCTTATGATACTGACCGCATAATACCTTGTTCTTGTCCAAGGTGTAAGACTTGCAGACACCTTCCAGGTGATGTAATAGTATGAAGGACCGGAAGTGATTACGTCCATCATATAAAATCATTTTACCTGCCCTCGTCCAAATGTTATCTACATGATCGAATGTTTATATTGTCAGAAACAGTACATTGGTGAAACAGGACACCCTGTCAATATTATATTAAATGGACATCACGCTGCCTCGGCGACGCATTCACCGAAAGCCGTGGCGCAGCATTTTAATGTAGCAGGTCACAACTTCAAGGATCTCAAATTTTGCATACTTCAGTCAAACTTCCGGTCCCTGGGAGACCGGAAATATAAAGGTATATACCTTATTCAGAGTTTTAATACACTCCCGATAACACGCATAAACATTTCAAAGGGGGCTCTAAAATCCATCCTATGTGGTATATACACAATGAAAACTAAAGGGAACTAACCATTTCTTCCAGAAATTTCCAGCCGTCCTTATCACCATGAAATAGTCATTGTTATCTGGTATTCACTTTCGACAACAATAATTCAGTGAAAAACCCGATTCCCATTCTGTGCTATCGTCGAGGACTTCTTGAACATACCCCCCCTGCCCCCCCCCCAACTCTTACTTTTTAGGGGCAAAGCACCTTAGTGCCGAGGCTTTTCCGGCCACGGTGTCCGTACGTTGTCACGAGGAGATGCGTGGATGTGAGACACACACAAAAAAAAAGGTTTAGCAATAGACTAATATCAATCATAATTGTGACAGAACCATATAAAACACCTAGAAGCACAAACCCTTTATATTAGTCGGCAAGTTACCAATTATGGACCTTAGGACCTAGCTTTGTCGTCGACTCTCACTGTCCGGCTGTCAAGGTATACAGAAAACCATTTCTATAGTCGAAACATATGTGTGTATGTGAAGAAAAAAAAGGTTTAGAGTAGACGAACATCAATCATAATTGTGACGAAACAATATAAAACACCTACAAGCACAAACACTTTATAGTAGTCGGCGACTTCAACGTAGACATTATGGACCTTGGGACCTAGCTTGTCACCGACTCCTTATGTCACTGTGGCGACACACTGCGCACAAACCGGCGCAGCCTCCGCCTCGTCACTAGCTGGCCCGGCGTGACACGGCCGCATGCTGCTACACGCGCCTCCGATAAGGGACAGCGCCACCGCAGCGTCACCGGAGGCTCACGTCACCGACGGGGGCTATAAACCCAAGCTGCCAAGCTCGGAAGATGACCATTCCTTCTCTAACCGTTCGAGCGCAGCGTCGGTATGCTCGCCCCGCTGCCGCTACTACGTTAATAAACAGTCGTTATGTTTTATGTTGGGATGCGTACTTTCATCGACACGGCATCCCACATCTGGTGACCCGGAAACCGAACTAACTGCACCGCCATGGCCGACGCAGAAGCCCTCACCGCTCTGCGCCACCAAGTGCAACAGCTTCAACAGGAGCTGCAAACCCAGCAACAGCAGCATTCCCGCAACGCCTCCACAACCGAGGCCGTGCCTGCCGGCTCCGCTGAGGACGTCAGAACTCCTACAGAAGGCATCCCGCACGCTGCCTCCTGGCGTATTGCTGTCAAGCTTCCGCCGTTTTGGGTGGACTCGCCCGAGGTCTGGTTTGCCCAGGTCGAGGCCCAGTTCTCTCTGGCGCGCATCACGCAAGACCGGACCCGCTACGATTACGTCGTCGCCCACCTGGACGCACGTTATGCCAACGAGGTCCGGGACATCCTCGCCAACCCACCAACGGCCAACCTCTATGAACACCTGAAGACTGCACTTATCCGCCGCCTGTCGCTCTCGGAAGAACAGAAGCTACGACAAGTTCAGTCCGCAGAGCTTGCTGAGCGCAAACCTTGGCAGCTCCTGCGCCACATGCGTGCGCTCGCGGGCAACATGCAAGTGCAGGATTCCTTCCTGCGAGCGCTTTGGCTCCAACGACTCCCGCCACACGTCCAGGCAATCCTGCAGGCTCAGGTTAGGCTACCTCTCGACGAACTTGCGGAGATTGCTGATCGCGTCGTCGAGGCCTTCTTGCCGCAGTTGTCGTCCATCATCCAGGCTGTCGCCGCACCGCTGAACACCACAGAGCTTGCGCGCCGTATCGACGACATCGATCGACAGCTCACCACCATTCAACAACACCTGGGTGAACGTCTTCCGATGCAACAGCGCCACCACTTGCAAAGCCGCGACCGTAACACCACTTCATCGCGGCAACCTGATAACTAGAGGCCGGATTTTTAGGCACTAAAAAAGTGCATTTTAGGCGCCAAAAATAGGCAGATAAAACACCGTTTTAGGCCCCCAAACTCGTAAATATAGGCACAATAAATCTCTACATAAATTCAAATAATTTGATACCAAGACGTGCGCGACCTGTATACCTATGACAGGAAGCAAAAAAATGTTGTTTATGATAGCACAAAGGCGCCAACGGTTGAACATAGCCATGCATTTCCCGCATGGTTCGCAGAACGCGATCTTTCCTTTTATTGTCCAGCATGGTGAACCAAGTGTCCACCGTCGAATCAACACACCCCGCGGTGTATCTTTTTTTCGTCGTGGCTGAGAAGGGCAGCACAGAAGCAGATAGACCGCTAAAAGACCAGAAAGGAGGAATGCCTCGTATTAGTCGGATCTAATCGCGTAAGGTCGATTTCTCCCCTGTCGGTTAACACCTTATAGGGCCCCTTACCAGGTTTGAACATTTCGAGCTAAAAGTGTAATGCATGCACTGGGCGCTCACAATGACATCTGCCAAAATTTGCAACGCTGCGCGTCGCGGAAAGACGTGAAATTTTAAACTGAACGCCGCTCGCCCTTCTCGCGGGCGCGCCCCAAGATGGAGGCGGTGACGTACCACAAGGAATGGTCCTGTTCTTACGTCACTCCTTTACGTAGACATTGGGGCTCTGACGTCGCTTACCGTTTCACGTGACCTTGCGAGAACTATTCGAGACGGCGTGTGTAATTTGTGTAGTCTGTTGTTGAGCAGATGAATGAAAGCTGACAGAAATAATAAAACACACACACGAAATGTTAGCGCGTTTTTATTTTTATTTTTTATTTGGAATCGCAGCGAGATGCTATACACTAATCGACCTCTCTTTGGCATTCGTTCGTCTTCTCGCCGTCCCCGCGTCGTGCCAGCGCCAGCCGTGAAAATGATTCGCGTGTTTTTGGTGCATTGTCTATGACAGCCGTTTCAGCGGTGCGACGAAGTGTATCGCGATAAGGATGCATAATCCGTGCCAACCTCACCAAACGTACGCGCACTGAGAGATCCATCCCACAGAAACAGGCAATACACTACCGAGAACGCCGAAACGACACAACAGTGATGGCGCACGTGCACGAGCAGGCTCGGGCAAGTCATGCGCACGTGACCTTGCATGCGCATGACGTGTTGATGCGTATGCGTCATGTAATCCTCCGGCTCTGATGCCGAAGAGGGCAGGGAAGGAATTGCGCTTGTGATGGCTACACGGGGCGAGTGGCAAGGGCATCAAGCTCGCCTCCTCGCATCATGGTTTCGAGGCTTCTAACGAACCACTTTGAAAAATTATCGTGGTACAACGCACTTCATTGGGCACGCAACAACTTCCAGTGTCTAACTACAATTTCTTACGTGACCTGGTGGTGACCCTTTAAAGAAGTAAATTATAAACAAAACAAAAGCAGCGTGCACGTCACATTGTTCTTTCTTTTGAGCTACACTCTCCTTTCCCCTGACGGCCCTCCACGATTTCACATTCTTTTTCCACCTTCCCACAGACACACCCAAGTCTTTAGGGCGGTTCTTCAATTCCTTCGGGACACTGGAGCCGCTCGCCGCGTCCTCGGCCATGGACACCACTCTCCTCTCCTTCTCCCATATTTGCTTCTCTTTCCCCATTCCCCTGCAGACGCTCAGAAGTGCTCCCATTTAGGGCTGCAGAAATGGCGTCTTTTCCTCTTCTCAACCTCTCCTCCTCCTCCAGCTCCTCTTCCTCATCCTCCTCCAACGTGCTGGCGCCATGTCAGCACTGTGGCGTATGGTGGGCGCCACGTCCCGTTTCACTGCTGCTAGCGGTTCTCTTTCGGAAGTTGGTTGAACTAGAGGACTTGGTTGAACCTAATATAGTTCGGAAAGGTCAATGTTGCCCTGTGACATGAATAACGGTCTCAAACCGCACTCGAAAACGAATTTTGAGCTTAAATAGTGTTCATATAAGCGCCGATTTTGAAAATCGGCATTTAGAGGCAGTTATAGGCATTTAGGCACGAACGCCAAAAATAGGCATTTTTAGGCACTATAAAAACACTATAAAAAGCCTTCTTAACCTCTAATTCATGCTCATATATCAAAGTGGCACGATAGGAACGCAGGGAACAAAATAGGCATTTGCCTAAAATCCGGTCTCTACTGATAACAACGGCCCGTGTTACTACCACCGACGCTTCGGGGACAGCGCCCGGCAATGTCGACCACCCTGTTCCGTGGGACATGCGGAAAACGCCAGCAGCAGCTCGTAGAGACGGCCGCGAGCTGCCAACCCGGAGGCCTTCGCATCTTCGTCACCGACCAAATCACGAAGCAGCGTTTCCTTGTCGACAGGTGTTCCGAAATTTGCTGCTACCCGCGATCCCATCTTCAAGGTCCTCGTCCGCCTACGTCTTTCGAGCTCAGTGCGGCAAACCGCTCTACACTCAAGACGTACGGCTTGCTCCGCCTGCTCATGCAGCTCAGAAACTTACGCCACAACCTTCACTGGAACTTTGTCATCCCCGACGTCACCGAGCCAATCATCGGCTCAGACTTTCTGGCTGACTACAACCTCCTTCCGGACTGCCGCAAAGACCGTCTCATCGACGCGACAACGGGACATTCCACACCAGGCCAGCGAACGACCGCCCAACAGCCAAGCATCAAGGTACTCAGTGTTGACAATCACTCGCCGTACCACGCCATCCTCGCCGAATTCCCCGGATTGACGCGCCCCAGCGGACTGCCACGCAAAGTGCAGCACACCACCGTGCACTACATCCGGATCACTTCAGGCCCCCCCGGTTTTCTGTCGCGCCCGTCGCCTTGCCCCGGACCGCATGCGCATAGCCAAAGCAGAGTTCGAGGCCATGGTCCGCGAAGGAATCGTCCGCCCCTCTGACAGTCCATGGGCTTCGCCACTCCACCTTGTTCCGAAGAAGACCGAAGGCTGGCAGCCCTGTGGGGACTACCGTGCCCTCAACGCGCGCACCATCCCAGACAGGTACCCCGTCCACCACATACAGGACTTCGGCCATCGTCTTCATGGCTGCCATGTGTTCTCCGTGCTGGACCTGGTGAAGGCCTACACACAGATACCCGTCAATCCGGATGACGTCCCGAAAACGGCAATCATCACTCCCTTTGGCTTGTTCGAGTTTCCCTTTATGAGCTTCGGCCTGAGGAACGCTGGACAAACCTTTCAGCGCTTCATCGACGAAGTTGTCCGCGGCCTCGACTTCTGCTTCGTTTACCTTGACCACAACTGGTATTTTCCCGCGACGCCGAAGAGCACCACAGGCACCTCCGTCTGCTGTTCCAACGCCTCGATGACCATGGTCTACTCGTCAATATCCAAAAAAGCACGCTAGGCGCCTCCGTCGTCCGCTTCCTCGGCCACGAAGTTTCATCTGAGGGAACTCGGCCCTTGCCCCAACGCATCTCGGACCTGCAGAATTACCCTCAACCCACCACCGCTAAAGATCTTCGCCGTTTCCTCGGCATGCTGAACTTTTACAGACGTTTCTCGCCACACGCAGCCGACTACCAGGCTCCCCTCCATGATGCTTTGGCTGGGCTACGAGGAAACCAACCCGTCAAGTGGACACCGACGTTAGCGAAAACTTTCGAAGAATGCAAAGCCGCCGTCTGCACCGCCACGCTCCTCACCCATCCCGTGCCAGACGCTCCCTTGGGACTCTTCACGGACGCATCTAGCTTCGCCATCGGCGCCGCCCTCATGCAACGCGTGGACAACACCTGGCATCCCTTGGCGTTCTTCTCCAAGAAACTCGCAACTGGGAAAACGACCCCTTCAACCGCCAGTTCCACTGACGAAACCACGACCACCGCCCCGACAAATTTGCCAGCCTACTACAGAGAACTTCTGGCGATATACGAAGCAGTGCAACACTTTCGCCATATTCTTGACGCACAGAACTGCACCATCCATACCGACCACAAGCCTCTTACCTACGCCTTCTCTCAACGTCGCGACAAACTCCCGCCTGTACAGCAGAACCAACTCTCGTTCATTGCGCAGTTCACCACCGACATCCAACATGTCAGCGGGAAAGACGACGTGGTCGCCGACGCGCTTTCACGCGTAGCAGCCATCAGCTCGGCGCAGATAACAGCGGACGTCCTTGCCGAGGCTCAGACTACGGACGCCGAACTGCAAGGAACTTCTCAAGGGCAGGTCCTCACTTCAGCTACAACAAGTCCCCATTCCAGGGTCGACAACCACAATCTGTTGCGACATGTCGACAGGACGAAGCAGGCCCTATGTGCCCCTCTCCCATCGCCATGGTCTTTTCAACCAGCTCCACAACCTCAGCCATCCCGGCATACGCGCCTCTACACGCCTCGTGGCTGACCGCTATGTCTGGCCCTCCATGCAGCGGGATTGTCGCACCTGGGCACGCTACTGCATTCAATGCCAACGCGCTAAAGTCACCAGGCACGTCACGTCACCGACTCGGAACATTCCCTCAGCCCTCTGGTCGGTTTGAGCACGTCCACCTCGACATCATAGGACCCTTTCCCCCGGCTGGACCCTATCGCTACTGCCTCACCGCCATCGACCGGTACACTCAATGGCCCGAAGCATGGCCCCTCGAGGGAATCACCGCGGAAGACGTGGCCTCGGCCTTCTTTACCGGCTGGATTTCTCGTTGCGGCGCCCCCCCCCCCGCGTAACCACCGACCAAGGAGGACGGTTCAAGTCGCACCTTTTCAGGCTCCTCGGGCTTACCATCGGTTTTGAACGCTTGCGGACCACCAGTTACCACCCCTGCGCCAACGGAATGATCGAGCGTTTCCACGGACAGTTCAAGGCAGCCATTATGTGTCACCCGGACTCAACCTGCCTCGAGGTCATCCCAGCCGTCATCCTCGGTCTTCGCGCCACCTTCAAACTGGACATCCACGCTACACCAGCAGAGCTCGTCTACGGGGAACCACTCCGTCTCCCAGGTGAATTTCTCGCTGTACTGCCATCCAGCACTACGACGTCAGATCCCACCGACTTCGTCGCCCGGCTCCGACGCACCATCGCCGCCTTACGCCCGTCACCTGCAGCCCACCACTGCAAGCCTACTCCTAATGTGTTCAAGGAGCTAGCGTCGTGCACGCGCGCTTTATTCCGCGACGACACCGTCCGCAGGCCTTTCCAGCCCCCCTAAAGCGGACCCTACCCGGTCGTCCATCGCGACGACAAAAACTTCACTCTGCGCCTGAACGGGAACAACGTCCGCGTCTCGACTGACCGGCTCAAGCCCGCATACATCACTGCGGACGAACCGGGCAGCGCCACTCCATCCACAGGCATCTACCCACAACCGCCGACGTCGCAGCCCGCTCCTTTCACGACATGCTCCGGCCGTCCGGTACGCCTCCCAGATTTCTACAGGCCCTGAGGGCTCTGCACTCCGCGAGGGGGGAATGTGGCGACACACTGCGCACAAACCGGCGCAGCCTCCGCCTCGTCACTAGCTGGCCCGGCGTGACACGGCCGCATGCTGCTACACGCGCCTCCGATAAGGGACAGCGCCGCCGCAGCGTCACCGGAGGCTCACGTCACCGACGGGGGGCTATAAACCCAAGCTGCCAAGCTCGGAAGATGACCATTCCTTCTCTAACCGTTCGAGCGCAGCGTCGGTATGCTCGCCCCGCTGCCGCTACTACGTTAATAAACAGTCGTTATGTTTTATGTTGGGATGCGTACTTTCACCGACACGGCATCCCACATCACTTTATGTCACTTTATGTCACTGAATTTACATTATATAGGGCAACGCTCAAGTAACGTACGGTTACTCACCCGTACGATACCGAGAGCTTCGCCCACTTGTCATTATTCACGTCGTGGAAATGCGTGTATTTTTCTCCCTATTTTCCTTTCAATCCACAATTTCACACGCCAGCCCCTTCCCCCCCACCCCCCCCCCAACCTGCTTGCGCACTTGCCCTTTCCTGGTCTCTTTTGTTTGGGGTTGGATGAAAGAGTACAAAGCATATGCATACACCTGCTATGGTAGGCAATTCACTTCCTTGAAGATAAGTCCACTTGTCTAAGTCTTGGTTCCAGCTACAACATGTGTTCAAAGGATTTCTCATTACTCCAGTTTCAGTGTCTCATAGGGCGTGGGTGATACATAATTTTGTCGTGTCATTGGTAGTTTTGTTCCACGCAAAAAATATTGGTGTAACCTGCAAGAATTGGTGCGCCTATAGTTTAGTGCCATGTAATAAACAGCAGGGGAACTGGCCTGCGGCTACGCATAGTAATCATCAACGCAGGTTTTCATTGCAGCAAACGACGCCTGCGTAAACAGAGCAGTCCGGTAAATAGGATACACCTGTTTCGACGTCAACCGTCGTCCCAAGTACAGACGTATTTCCAATTTGCGGCTACGCATTGCAGAGCATGCCTAACGAAAACAATGCCGCAACTGCGTCACAAGGCACGCGTGTTGATTTTCCGAAGAATTTTATCTCTGCAATACAGCGAATGACACATTCCTAAAATTCACCTGCTCGCATCACGAAAACAAGGAGTGGACAAGGTTATTACAGGTTGGTTCCCAAGTCAAGCTTTGTCACCGATCCAGAAGATAAAACTACGGACGCCACATGTCCATCTACACACTGTTTTCTGTCGCCGAATAAACAAACAAACATTTATGTCGAGCAAAGAACGTTTTTATTTAAGTATCTATCAATTAGAATGAGTTTGGTCATAGGTGTCTTCCTGCTAGGAAATATATTGGCGTCTTCTTATCAATATTTTACAGTTCCTGCCGTGCTAACCGCGAAGCTGGGTGCTTTTGAAGAGCTCTGCACTGGGCTAAACTTTTCAAATATTTGATGAACAGGGGGTGACTGTGTCACTGAATGATCAAATTTCATTCGGTGCTTCTTGGCTTTAAGATTGAATGCATAGTACATGGAGGTCGATTCAAGACACGGATATCCTAGAGCAATTACTCTAGTAGCAGCAAATCAGGCACATTAGCGCACGGCTCTAGCGGCCAAAAAACAAACACATATTAATTCGTCGTACATTTGTGCCGTCGGACGTAATATTCACAGGGAAAAGCGCATGAAATCAAAGCGTGCGTAACGTCGACAGATAAACTCGGATGCTTGAGAAAGCCTAGCACACATTTGTTAAAAAATATGCATTGTACGTTAGTGATAAAAGTTACACAAGGAAGAAATAAACAACATTTAAATGATGCATTGATGCTATAAATAATTAACGCGAAGCATTTCTTAGCGAGCTGCAGGTACGTTGAACGTTTCTATCTATCTATCTATCTATCTATCTATCTATCTATCTATCTATCTATCTATCTATCTATCTATCTATCTATCTATCTATCTATCTATCTATCTATCTATCTAGACGCCTACATCTGGATGCTCTCTTGATCGCCTCCTTAACTTGTGGTAGACCAAGATTAGTGTGGGAGTGTAAGAGGGCTTGGCGAATATGTCTGGCTGGTCATGACATGAATAACGTGAAAATCCCGTTGCCCTACGTCGTCGAACCCTTTCCTTCAGACACCTGTGGCACATATCCGTATTCCACGGGCCGCGGTATACGGGTATGCGCCATAGGCGATTGTTTATATCTACCCTGGAACGGCGAGAACAGACATTGGTAATTTGACTGCGAGAGCGTTGAGAAAACTGACACCGGCCGGGTTGACCCAACCAATGCTAAGAATAAATGTCAGGGTCACAGCAGGAATCGAACTCAAGCATTGTGCGTGACAATCAGATATTCTACCACAGAGCCATGCCAGGCCTGAAAACTGCTTAGTAAAAAAACCCTATGCAGGCGTAATGTTTGTGAAACGCCAGTTGTTGTTGCAGTGCTGGCTGTCTAATTTTAAAAACATTACATATGTACTGCTATGATACAGGCGTCACGTCATGTTAACGTCAATTGTATACTTAAACACCATCCATTAAAGTTGGTCTACGTAGCACTATTCAGGACTAGTAACCACGCAAGCACAAATGCTACATATCAGCTTACGTCGTCTGGTATTGGTAATATCCATGTTGCTGTTGGCCCCGTTACTCAACTGCAAACAACTGGTTATATAAACCATATGTGACTCCTGAACATATGTCTGTGCGTACAACATTTGTCCATATCTCTTACGTCATTTTCTAACGTTTCGCTCAATAAAACTACACCACAGTCACTTTCCCTCCACATGCTTCGCATAACATCGATTCACATGGTACGTGGGATCTGCCGTTTTTCAACACTATAACTTCTTGACTACTTCATTGGTGCTTAGTTACTGTCGTCGTCGCCATCAACCTTCAGAAGCATAAAATGAAACACTGATCTATTTTAGCTAGTGCACTATCTTTGAAGCTTAAAAGGGGATTCAAGCGGTCACTGACGAAACAAAATTAGCCGCACGTGCGCTAGAGGATGTAATTATGGTTCCATTGAACATGGTCTTGATTCGACGAACTGTCGCCAAACCACAATTGTACGGCACTATAGCACACCCACTGCCCTTCTGACATTATCATGACGAGTGAACGTCTTCGTAGGCCTTGACATATTGCCCCGAAACACTGTACAATTATCAAAGTCAAGCGGACAAAACTTGGTTCTAGTGTAAAGCGTGGGAGAGCAGGGAAAGGTCAGCGCGCACCTGCTTCGCTACAGCGTGATGGAGTGACATCTGTGGACGGTGCTTAATCTGTCAGAATAAAACGAGTTTTTTTTTTTTTACTAAGCTCTAGCTTCACGCATGTTCGAGTCCCAGCGTACGGTGTTGGCCCATAGACGGCCGAGGTCAGCACGCACATTCCCATAATCTTTCCACTCGGTCATTGCATCTCTAGAAACCCGGCGCATTCTAACTAAAGACAATGTTTAGTAGGAATTATAGGTTCTTAGGAGCGTTGTTTCTAGGTTTGCACCTCATTGCCGTTGAACACAGCCGACTGTGAGTATCCTGGTCCTATTTCTGTATATTATTCACGAAAAAGAGCGATAGTCACTTCCCATATGTCGCGTGCACAGGATTTAAAAGGCGGCTATTTAATCAGAAGGGGCGCGTTAATACGTCGCCGCTAAATTATTGATATGTTTACAGCAGTGTGGCCCGCGGGTTCCCCGTGTGTTGCTTAGTCGTAAAATTTTTCCTGTACGTTTGGTACAGTCAAAACATACAGCCCGCAACATAAAAAGAACATTCATTACTTACTAACTTCCCTTGTACAACTCGTCGTATCTACTGTGGTCCTGTCCGCGTACTGCAATCATGAATACTCCTCTAGAGAACAAAAACGATTCCATTTTCGCTTTGCATGCCTAACAGGATATCCAGTCGAACAACCTTTCTTAATGAAATATGAATGAAATTATTAAAAAGTACTGACTACCGGTTTAGAATAAAAAAACATTTTTCTGTTTTATTGAGTGACATTTGAAATAGTTAAAGAAGCGTGTCTGCATTGATGATTGTAGGTGGTATGACGGTTGAGGTATAGGTTGCCTCAGTGGATGATATGCAAAACGCGGGAATTACTCGTCTGTTATAGCAAGCTATGAAATCCTGCTACTGTAATACTGTAATCCTCCTGTCTACCTATATAGTGCAACACGCGTTTATTTTTCTATTTTCATACAACCGACACTTTTACACCTGTAACCACTGTCTTGCGCGCGCTGCACGGGAATGTCCGACATTGCCCTATTAGGTCGAGGTTGCCGAGTGCAGTTCATGCTGGAACTAACGCGACCACCAACGTTAAAGGGACACTAAAGTGAAACAATGACTTGGTTTAGGTTGACAAAATGCACTCTGAGAACTCTAATGTCATATGTTTCATTATCATAGGTTCATTATTAGCGGAGAAAATCAAGGTTAAAGTTTTATTTTTTTATATTTGGCGCCGATATCTGCGCGCGTGACGTCAGAGATTCCAAATGTATTTTCCGTATTTTCGTGACATTGGCTCGATGAAATTTTCCGAAACTTCGTATGCTAAGTCTATGGCACCCACAGATGACAATGCACCTCATTTTTATTGATTAGAAGCTACGTAGGACTCAGTAGACGCCTTCAGAATCTATGACGTCACGGTGTTTGGTGCGGGAATCTAAAGGTGGCGTCATCCATCCGCATTTTCTTTCCGCGTGTTTTCTCGCTTACCAAGCGTCGTGTCGCTGTAAGAGTGGTGTTTTCGGGATTGTGAAATTGTGCTTAACTAATACGCGAAAAAAATCGTTTTCCCCTTTAGAGTCCCTTTAAGGCTAAAATTTCGATGCGACACGTATAAATGCCGACCCGACTTACCTTAGCAGCTCGCATTATCGACGACCGATGTCTATGCTTGCCGCTTTCGCTGCACCTTTGAGTGTTCCTCCTTTTACTGATGACAAGTCCGCCCAATGAGGAGTTTCATCTCTAACGGCTGCGTTTCGGTTTCTTCGCCCGAAACAACCAAATGACAACACGAAGAAGAGTTTCTTGAAACAGCAGCCGCTGCAGGGATTTTCTTTCTTTCTTTCTTTATTTATTTCCATTGCAAAAATTCTTATACAATGGCAGGGGCCAAGAAAAAAGCTGCTCTGGGCAGCTTGAGGAGCTCTCGGCGCCCCCGTTCTCTATGGTGGCAGCAGTTGGCGGAGGTGGCAAAAGACGTGCTTAGGTTCAGGATGAGAACAACATTCAGGATGACATCAACAATGATTAACAATTATACAAAACAAGCAAAAAAAAATAAACAAAAAATACAATATGATGTGCAGAACATAAATAGAGGTGTGCGTGAGGAAACAATGTCTTTCATACAACGCAACTGTATACATGCTCAATTCTTCGCAAAGGCAGTGATAATTTATTGACACAAAGAACAAAAGAAAAAAAAAACACTAAGCGAGTGAATGAATAAGTGAAGCTAGTTGAGACCGCGTTATGTTTGATGCATTAAAACCAGCATTTTCGAGTGAATTAAGCATTCTGGGTAATTTGTTTTTTAACATTTTAATAAATGGTTTAATAGTGGCGACTTTTGTGATGCGCACGGTTTGTAGTTAGAGCGTGAATAACAAATAAATAAAACGCTAAGTTCGTTATCATTACAGACCATGTGTGCATGACACGAACTGGTACCACAATTGTTCGTCCGCCTTGAAATACGCATTGAGACGACGTTGTTGTCATATTACACGGTAATATTTAAATTACACCAATAATTTGGGAGAAGGAACTTTTCAGCGCTTTCGTAAACATTGCAAAAATATTACGTAAGCTACGTATTTTCACAATAGCCGTAAGCAGAAGAGGTCAGGCAACTGTAATGATGTTAGGGAATATTTGCTAACTTAGGAAATATTTGATAACTCGTACAGCTACAAATTAAAGTAACCTGCACGTTTATGCATTCTGTTTATCCACCTGAGTGCCTCCGTTGTTGCACAACTAAATATAAACGAAGGAGCTGTTGCCATTTTTGCTGATATCTCCCCGTTTGAAAATTGTTTTTAATAAAAAAAGAAAATATGTTAAGCTGGGTGCTCGTCCCAGTTCAAGCTTAATGATTCTGGTTCCAAGAGAGCCCACTAATGGTAACACGCAATTTACAGCACGCACTTACAATATATGCAAGTCAATGTTCATGGCAGATGGAAGTGGTCTGCCGAAAGCGTTGAAAGCAGGCCCGTAGCCGGAATTTTTTTCGAGAGGGGGGGGGGGGGGCGGAGGGGCGAAGGCACTCTTTCTGAAGGCCTTGCCTATTTGAGAAAAGACTATTTTTATTATTTATTTGCAGTAAAAGACCCACTCCGTCAAATTGTGGAAAGAGTTTAGCAACCCCCCCCCCCCCTCTCAGCTAGAAGCGTGGTTGAAAGACTTTCATTGCTTTGTTGTGGACTTTTGCATGGCCTTGAGACTAATACTTTTGCAAGGGAGAACGCTGGCTTTGAATAGAAAAAGTCACAGTTTCACCGCAAGGGTGAAGCAATGAATGAGATAGCAAAAAATTGTAATGTTATACGAAGTGAGGCTGGCAGCTAACTCTTTTTGGATCCGATCTCACGCAACTCTAGAAAACGCTTGTTTAAGAGAAGTCTCTTCGCGTTGAGAGCGCAGCACGTAGAAGGGTACACCGGCCCCCCGCTTCCGGCCGCCGAGAAGGGGAGATAACGCGCGCGCCCGTAAAATCGAACGTCGCCCCCCCCCCCCCCCCTCCGCCCGCTGTCGGCCGCCGAGAAGGGGAGATAACGCGCGCGCCCCCCACTCGTAAAATCGAAGGTCGCTCGAGGGACCCCCCCCCCTCGCGTCTTTTCACGCTCACGAACCACGGGCGGGGCCGATTATATATATACATATACATATACGGCAAATGACGCCGACGCCGACGCCGACGCCGACGCCGAAAACCAGCCGCGAGTGTCCATATAATTGCTATCGCAATAAAAACGTAACTCTAGTCCGTGTCATATGATGTCCCTCGGGTTAGTGGAGGCACAGCTGAAACCAACTATCGTAATCGTGACCGCATGAACATTTTGGCACATGGCACGTGCCTAATAGTGAATAGAAAGTGATTTGTGTAAGCAGCTACGAAACGGAGACCATAGATGAGAGTATCGTTGCGTTGTTGGAGCGTGCAGTCAGGTGTACATTAACGCGATAGCGTTAAAGAGCTCGTTTCGCAGAAATTCCGGCGTCGGCATCGGTGTCGGCGGTGGCGTCGTTGGTTGTGAGCGAAAAAAATCATCACCTTGTCCGTGACCAAAAAAAACGAGAAAGATGCAAATAAAACAAATAATAAAAATTTCTGGGTCCAGTGAGGATCGAAGCCAGGCTCTCTGCGTGGCAAGCAGGTGTTTTACCACACAGCCACGCTATTGCTTGGAAACGCAGCAATAATAACTTCTTCTGCTTGGAAATGCAAGGATGCAAATAAAATAAATTATAAAAATTTCCGGGTCTGAGCGAGGATCGAACCCAGGCCGCCGTCTGCGTGGCAAGCAGGCGCTCTACCACCGAGCCATGCGTCTGCTTGGAAATGCAGCAAAAATAAGTTTCTCTGCTTGTAAATGCAGAGAAAATAACTTTCATGCTTTACAAAATCACGCTTCCTGTATACAGGCGTCACCATAAAACATCTAATATCGCAGTAATATTGCGTGGTACAAGCGTACATTGGCATCGGGCGTCAGAACATGTGACTATCACAACGACATCGTGGTTTAAAGCCAGCCACCCATTACAAAAGGTACACATCTTACTGCGCGTATTCCCTTAATTAAAGGGGCCCTCTAACGCTTCAAAACATCGGTGCTGACCGCATCAACACGTAGTGGCGCTCGCCAGAACTATTGCGGGCGGAAATGACGATAGATGGCGCAGGACTGTGATTGGATAAATGTAATGTTAGATGTAATTGCGGCGTTGCATCAAAATAAAGAATATTATTGTATTTCTTTTTTACTTTAGCGTACTTTTTCACTGAACGCGGAATAGACTAAAGCTCTCCGAACTTTTCAACTTGAAAACTGCAGCGCCGCGAAAGAATGCGCAGAACGCCACGGACTGGAGGAAACCCGCCGGGAACGCTCCAGGCGCCGTTGTTTGAAGAAACCGAATGTAAGCGCGTTGACAGAGACGCCGTCGCAACAAGATAGATCACTAAAACTACAAAAAATTATAGAGGCGTTCGCGAGCTGCCTTGTTTCGCACGTGCAGTTCACTCTTCAAGCACCACATTTTTTTGTTACCTTTCGCAACGGCGTCTCAGTACGTTGTAATTAGCAGGCAATATGACATGCAAGTTTCCGGTACGTAAGAGCTTTCAGTTCATTTCATTGACGAATCATCCCACGTCATAGGGCGAGGGAAACGTGGTCAGGTGACCCCGCCAAAAATCGAGTTGAGGGCAGGCGTCCATTTTATTGTATTTTGAATTTTCTAGGCTGAATAACTTCGGAATGCGTGGCCCTATCACTGCCGTTTTTGCTGCACTAATTTCTTCAGCCTTCAGTCTACACAACCCGCTAGTAAAATATGTAAAACAATGATGTCTTGAAGAGTGTTGGAGGGTCCCTTTAAGACCCCGTAGTGAGCACATAGCAAGTTGGAAAACATTTCACGCGCATTACTGCTCGTGGTTTAAAGCATGCTGCCCATTACATAGTATGCACTAAGTGGTTGAAGTACGCACTAGGGACAGGATATCGCTATCGCGTTCAACTCTTTATGGCGAAGCTTAAGAGTCCCCCCAATTTTAGCTTGAGTTTTGACTCCTTTTAAAAGTGCGAATGGCAATAAAGCGGGATGATAATTGATTTTAGTGTGCTTTTTGTAAACCAATCCCGCACAATGTTCTCGCTTCAGCCCTCGTAAAAGGCGGCGAACTTCGTATTGTGCTATAAGAAACGGACAGCTTTCTGAATTATTGTGGGTAGTATTTGCCAACCCATGAGCCATTTCAACCCTTTCGGTTCCGCGACTACTTGGAACCCATTAAAAACCCACATTATATTTTAGCCATGTAGCTCCCAAAAGTCAGGCTAAGGTGATCATAGATAACGCGCACGCCATTTGTCTGAAAAGTGATATATGCAACATATGTAAGAGCCGCTAAAGGAATCATTGATGTCGATCCACTTTCTTGGCACACCCTTGATAACTTAACGAAATTGACTCATAGGGAAACTGCTGTAAGCTCATGTACAGTTAAAGATGATGGAGCACTGATTCGTCATGCACGTTGTCGACGCAACCCTGGAGCGACAGAAACTACGGTTAAAGTTTGCTTGGTAAGAGAGCCATTATTCAACTCATGATCGCGGTCTTGATACCTTCGAAACAGATGATGTGCAAGCAATCGCACGAGATGCTACAACGGCTGGTATTTCGGGTTTACCGCGAACGCCTGCTATTCACTTTTCAGAAATCAGTATCATCACGGAACCAGGGAGGGTAGCGTATAATTTGTGGCAAATATCTGGACACAGGAACCTGTAGAATGTACAGTCGGTTCGCGCCATTTGTCTGCGTCCTGGGATAGCTGTCGACACTTTAATTATAAGGCGCGACGGTTTGCGCGTGGAGACGACGACAGTGCCGACCAGTCTATACATCTCGAATCACATTAGCAGGAGCTTTTCATGGCAGTGATAGGGTCCAAAAACATGTTGTTGCTTGTGGAACCTCCAAACAAGCGTGCATGCCGTGTGCTTCCAGCAGATGAATTCGGTGCATAGGAGCCCTGGATATCTCCTGAATAGGTGGCGAAGAACAGCTGGCGAAGAATTATCTTTTTTCGGATGAATGCGCAATGAACGCGCGTAGAATTTTTATGGTGCCTTTGATGTATCTTTAGTGACGAGATGAATGTAGGCCACTCTGGATCGATGGTATAAAGTAAGGGCAGGAAAGCCACACTTGCGAGCGATTTCAACGTTACCCTTTGCTATGTGATGCGCACATGCAGTTAATTGTGCAAGCCCAATAGGAATAACTTTCTCTAAAAACTAACGTAGCTTAAGTGCGATTATGTTTAAAACTTGATTACGTTTGAATGTACTGTATATTGTGCATTGTTCAGTGAACTTGTCAAGGAGGCCACGCTTTCACGCTCTCATATAAATACCTTGGGTATCGTTCAGCAACGTAATTTTGAAGAGTCGTAGTGTTAATGCAGCCCAGCGACTCCCTGTGAAATAGCAGATAAACACTAGTGATCTATTCAGAATGGAGATTTTCTTAAGGATGCACTCAGCACACTGCAGTAACTTTGTTTTCCCGTGGTTACAATTTTGCGATTTACATTCATATAGACAAAGAAACTGTGGCTAGGAGTCGAAAACATGGCTATAGGTTCGCCAGTCAATCTTCAAAGCCATTAAATCACAGAAGCAAGTTGCGGATTTCCACAGACGTTTTTCAGCCGACCAATCAGCCCTCCTGTGGCGCAGAATTTTACGAAGCTGGGTGCTGAACTGAATTCTTTACGATGACACCAGTCCTAGCAAAGTGATTGGTCCGGCTTGGCCTAAATGGGCAGTCGCAATGTCGACTATAATTATTTTTTATTCAACGACGAAAGGTTGTGAGCGAGACAGTTTATATCTCTACATTGACTGAGAACAAGAACACCTGCGTTGGAATGGAGAGTTAATGTTGCGCAGTTAAAGGTTTCGTACTTAAATGTTCAGCAAAACACATCTGGGTGAGTATAGGATTAGTTGCAAAAACGAATCTGTCTTTTACTGCGAATAACTTTTTATGCCAGCAAAACTTCTTGTAATGAACCAGTTGGGTGGGAAGTCAGAATTTAGAAATCTACACACGCCCTTGAAAAGAGGACTGCACGCTGAATTTCGCACATCTGCAACAAAGGATATTCGTAGGGCATGCTGCAGAGACTGAAGATAGCAGGGCAAATTAAACACAGCTTCTTCTTAATAATGTAATGGTCCAGATGGCCGAGCGGTATTCCGCAGTATTTGTAGAGAGACAAATTGTCACGTGGTAGTCAATCTGCCGAAGTAGAAAAATAAACGAACTGCACTAATGTTCGCTAGAATTTATTAAAACAATGACACAATTGTAAACTGTCGTGAGCTGACAGCTTCATAAAACGCTTGAGTGGTACAGCTGTAGCTAAATGCCTATGCATGTCTGCGCTGGCCTATAGTAATTTCGCAACAAAAATATTAGTTTAAGCTCGTTAGTCACTGCTTGCATATAGTTATTATATGCATTGAAAATGAAGGAATCACAGTAGAAGCAAAGCATGATGTTTGAACCGAACGTTATGGAGACTGTATAAATACTGTACATTTTACGAAGTGGTTCTTTGTTATATTTCGCTGAACGAGTAACGAAATGACGCATAAGTTCAGCGCAGCACTGTTCGAGTTAATCACAAAGATAAAAAACAGTAAAGAAAGATGCAGAGACAGACAACCCGAGCCCTCGGCAGAGGACTTTTACGAATCAGTTTATATGCATCAGCTGCATATTAGAAGATACATTTGCTTTATGTGTGCCGTCTAGTCTCATATGTATCGGTGCGTCAATTGCCTTTGGTGGCACGACAGTTTTTTTTTTCACACAGAACGCGCTTGGCACAAGACTGAGTTGTGCCTTGAAGCCGAAATATTTGGAATTACTGTCATAAATATGTCTCCTGTGGCTATGGTCCTTGGCAAAAAGAGGGGGGGGATGCGAAAGCTTTCTGCAGTCCGCCAATGTTGACACACACGCGATTAGCAAGAACATACATGTTCGGCAAAGTACTTCTTTTGATAGCCCGTGCAACGCCGCTAAGTGGTCCTAAGAGGTCGAACGGCATGCCCCAAAAACGCTCAAGCCACCGTAATGGTACAAGAAGATATCTACTGATCAACAGTCGTAAATGAGGCCACCACTTCTGAGGCGCAGAAGTTCATTGCGTATCGAAGTACGTATAGTAAGATCTTGTCAGAGTGCTTATTGAAAAGAAAGCAGAGAACGCGTACTTAACAGCACAACATCAATAAGAAAACTTGAAGGAAATTCCATATATAATAATAATATCTGGGGTTTTACGTTCCAAAACCACGATATGATTATTAGAGACACCTAAGTGGAGGGCTCCGAAAATTTCGACAATCTGGTGTTCTTTAACGTGCTCTGACGTCGCAAAGTACACGGGCCTCAACCATTGAAGAAAAAGACCTGGAAGGGAGTGGATTGATATGGTGGGCTAAAGAAGGTGTAATAAAAGCTCAATTGAATAAACAGTTAAGGGTAACTCTGTCTCGCCCGTTTCAAACGTGATGTCATAAACATCGCTATCAGCAGCATCGAAATACCACCGGTCTGCAAATGAAGCTACTACTCATGTAATAATTATTCATACTATTAGCCGTAACCCCAATATCAGTGCCTGCAGTAGTAACCACACTTCTTCTTGCAGAACAACTGGCTTTCCTGACAATTACTTTCAACTATCTATTGCCTATTTTCTGAAATATCTCTTGTGTTAAATCAGTCTTGCCGGTCTGTGTTGAAATAAGCTAACATAACCACTCCGGCATGCAGATGAAGCTGACCTACTCTCCCGGTATCTTGCCCAGGTTACATTCTTTAAAATATCGAACAACACTAATACTCGTACCGAATTCTTTTTTGTGTCCCGCAAAATGGCCTTTCATTCTTGACAACCTCTACCACTTGTTTGTAGTGTCTGCCTTGCTTTGTCTTCAAACATTGTATGAAAACGTTGCCTTGCTTTGTCTTGAAACCCCATATGAAGGAAATGTCGAAAACAGTTGAAAACATCTCTTTTATTTTAACGCTCGCTTGCGGTTTACCAACAATTCACTATTCCACGTGCTCAAGCAACGTGCACCTGATATAGCAAGTCCCACACTGCCGCTATGCTTCTTTCTTTGATTTCATCTCCACTGATGACATATTTAGTTCAAGTGATCACCGCGTTGATCCATGAATAGATATATATGGTGGTGGAAGGTTCATTCAAACTGGTGAGCTGCAGCTCATCGACGACACTGCAACAGGACCGTACCAGCAGGGGTCCCAGTGAAAAAGAAACGCTTCCAGCGTGAGAACAATATGAAGTTACAATATACCATGGTTACAATCTATGTAAGCCACATATTTGATGTTTTAATGATACTGAGAAGCCGCTGCGGTGGTCTAGTGGTTATGGTGCTCGACTGCTGACCTGCCGGTCGCGGGATCGAATCCCGGCCGCGGCGGCCGCATTATCGATGGAGGCGAAATGGCTTGAGGCCCGTGTGCTTCAAATTAGGCGAACGTTAAAGAACCTCAGGTTGTCGAAATCTCCGGAGCCCTCCACTATGGCGTCTGTCATAATCATATCGTGGTTTTGGGACGTTAAAACCCAGAAATTTTATTATTATTAATGGTATTGAGTGAATATTTTCGACATTTATTTACGGAGAAAAACAAGCTACAGTTTGCAAATCATTGCGACCGCATCCTTGCGCAATCTGGTTTCACGTGCTTCTATGTGTTGTCAGCAAATTTTTTACGTATATATTTAAACTTTAGTTAGCATACCATTCCAGGGTTTCCGTTCAGTGCGTGTAATCTTTCCTATCAATAATGTACGCGAGGAAGGTGGGCTGCTTGAGTAGTTTTGCATAGCCGAGCTCCTCGTGTTTTTCTGTTCCATTTGTGAAGTATCACATTCAAGAGCAATCACAACGGCAAAAACATTTTTGCTGTCCATGATCGTGGTATCAACTGCATTTTGTACTTTTTGAATAACCATAGTATTCAACATTTATTGTTCAATGTGCCCCATTGTGTCTCTTACTTAAATATGAAATCTTTCTTTCGTGTGTTCTAGCTTCTTGCACAACCGAAAGCCTTCCAAGTTTTATGGACTTGGACAAGGTAAGTCCTTTTCCCTGCATATATAAATGCAACACTGCTTTCTTCGCTTACATAAGAAGTGCCGAGTTATCCGTCAGAACTTTTTAACGCGCTAGCGTTAAAGAGCTCGTTTCGCAGAAATTCCGGCGTTGGCGTCGGCGTCGTTGGTTGTGAGCAAAAATCATCATCTTGTCCGTGACCGAAAAATCGAGAAAGCTGCAAATAAAATAAATAATAAAATTTTCCGGGTCCGACTGAGGATCGAACCCAGGCCGTCTGCGTGGCAAGCAGGTGTTCTACCACACAGCCATGCCTCTGCTTGGATACACTGTGAAAATAACTTCCTCTGCTTGGAAATGCAGTGAAAATAACTTCCATGCTTCGCAAACGCAAGCGTCCTTTATATAGGCGTCGCAATATAACATGTAATATCCCAGGAATATTGCGTGGTACAAGCGTAAATTGCCATCGGGCGTCAAAATATGTGACTATCATAACGATTCCATAGTTTAAAGCCAGCCACCCATTACAAACGGCACACACCTTACTGCGCGTATACCCTTAACACCACATAGCGGGTGCATAGCAAGTTCGAAAACGTTTCCCACATTTGCCGCGCATAATTTCTCCCGGTTTAAACCATACTACCCATTACATCATCATCATCATCATCAGCCTGTCTACGCCCACTGCAGGGCAAAGGCCTCTCCCATGTTTCGCCAATCAACCCGGTCCTGTGCTTTCTGCTGCCACGTTATACCTGCAAAACTTCTTAATCTCATCTACCCACCTAATTTTCTGTCTCCCCCCTCACGCGTTTGCCATCTCTTGGAATCCAGTCAGTTACCCTTAATGACCAGCGGTTATCCTGCCGACGTGCTACGTGCCCGGCCCATATCCATTTCTTCTTCTTGATTTCAACTATGATATCCTTAACCCCTGTTTGTTCCCTGACCCACTCTGCTCTCTTCCTGTCTCTTAAGGTTACACCTATCATTTTCCTTTCCATCGCTCGCTGCGTCGTCCTCAGTTTAAGTTGAACCCTCTTTGTAAGTCTCCAGGTTTCTGCTCCGTAGGTAAGTACCGGTAAGATGCAGCTGTTATATACCTTCCTCTTGAGGGATAGTGGTAGACTACCATTCATGATTTGATAATGCTTGCCGAATGAGCCCCATCCCATCCTTATTCTTCTAGTTATTTCACTCTCATGGTACGGCTCCGCGGTTACTACCTGTCCTAAGTAGACGTACTCCTTTACAACTTCCAGTGTCTCGCCACCTATCGCAAAGCGCTGTTGTCTGTTCTTTGAAACAGATGTTGTGCGGGCAATCGCATGCGATGCTACAACGGCTGGTATTTAGGGTTTACCGCGAACGCCTGCAAGTCATCTTCCCCATTACATAGTATGCACTAAGTGATTGAAGTACGCAGTAGGGACGGGATATCGCTATCGCGTTAAACTCTTAAAGGCGAAGCTTAAGGGTCCCCCCAATTTTTGTTACAGCTGGGCGAAACCTGAAGGACCTGAATAAAGTTTTTCGTACCAGACCATATCATAAACAAAATTTGTGCACCTCTTCACCGTATGATCCTTTATGTTGAACAGCTGTACAATTTTTTACCATTATTTATCATTTTTCGAAGTATTTTCATTTTGAAAGCAGATCAACAGCTTAAAAGATCTTAATGTGCAAGTCTGACGGGTGCTGAAGTGTATAGCTGTCGACAAGGGCATATTTCTATATACAGTAGGAGTTTTCTCGCCGTGCTGGAACACTGACTTGGCAGCCACTGAAACGTCACGTGGTGCCCTTTCTCATGCGATGTATGGAGAAGACGTCTAATCTCGAAAACGAGCTGTTCTTATGGCCCGCGACGCAGAGCTCAGCTGATAGAACAGATTGTAGGGCTGCCTGCGAGTCACTGAAGAGCGACCATTGTCGAGGTTGTTCCCGATTGACTAAATAGAGTGCCGTGAGCAGAGCAGCTAGTTCCGCAGCTGTTGATGTCCTGGAGCGGCCGCTACTAAAGCTGATGCTAATAGCTCTTGCTGGGACGACCATTGCACTGGGCGAACACTGGAAGTATGTGGAACCTTCGGTATATATATGTACAGTCCTCACGGATTCAAACGCGATATCAAGTTTTTTATTATAACGACTGGAATGCGCACTTTTTCGATATGACCACGTGATGTCACGACGAATCTAGTCTCTAACGATAATGTTGGCCTCTGATCTACAACGTACCTGTCGAATTTACGACGATATGGCCCGAACTAAAGACGGTGGAAACAACAGTATGTGCGTTACTTAGCGCTAAATGGTCCTGTTTCAATCAGCCTGTACTTTACACTGTCCGCATAACTCTCGTGAAAGAAAGAAGCAGGGACTAAGCCAAGAGTACTGAAACCAGAAAAGCCGTTCTTTATTTGAACGCGATGCCTGGCTGAGAGTTTCTTCGAAACCAATAAGAAAGCTCATGCCATACGGAGGCTTCCTGGGAAGCTTTTACACATGCTTGATAGATCTTTCGAATGGTCGATCTGATATTGATTGGTAATCGGGTGGATAGAATGAACGCGACAGAGGGACAAGATTGTCTTACACAATTCTTGTAATTAAGAGTGTCTTTGTTTAAGAAAGTGACGCACAAATATCGGAGGGAAAATTAAGCGTGCGTTGCTTTCCCATCTCTCGTATCATATCTTCACCATTCCCCGCATTGATTTATGCATAGTCACAGACTACCATATTGCCGCATCATCTTGTACTACGGGTTATTGTTTCTCGATGGCTTGTAAGTGCCGCTGCGGAACGAAAGATTAGGGCGCGGCAGTGGCAGCGCCAGGATATTTCTAATGGGCGAGAGAAGCATCCGCGATAATTTAGGTCCTTCAGAAGGGTAGATAGAATCGCGAGTTGGGCAAGTTGGTGGATGTACATCGTGGATGTTCATCAGCGCTGTGTCCCTTCTCTGTCCGTACTAAACCCGTTGCGCTGTAAAATATTCCACGATGAGGGTAGATAGGTGGGGAGCTTTATGCGTTCTATTTTAAATATGTTTGCTCTTACACGGAGAGTGGGGCGCGGCTGTAGAAAAATTGTGGGGGGGGGGCGTGAAACCCCCCCCTCATGCCCCCCCCCCCTACCCCCCGCTGGCGCAGCCCCTGCAGCGAGGGGAGTGACGAAGACGATGACGTCGGGCTGTCTGATCGGGGAAGCCTGACATTCTGGAGCTTCGCTAGACGCTTTCTGTCGAGCGCTGCCATAACATAACGTCTCAATATAGTTAAAATATCGTCCATAAATTTAGCACCTTTCAGGACATTCAGATAGGTACCTCAGACGCCCCGTTACTTAGTGGGTACCTTCAACAATAAATAAAGTGAGTCACGAGCTTGTATGACCAGCTTGCTTTAGTGAAAGGTATGTGACAGGTACAGCCAATACAATACAAACTGAAGATAAAACGTTAACAGCTTGATCACATTTTCTCGCATCCAAGCCTCCTAACTACCGCACCCTGTAAACACATCATCGCTGTTTATAAGTTTCCTACATTCATAGTGAACAGCGCAAAAAACACGACACAAAGAAGAGACTGCACAACACGAGCGTTGACTGACAACTAAATGCTTTATTCAAGCACAAAGAAAGGAAAGAACAGAAATGCGCGCGCACCCTAAGCACATGACAAGAGATTTCAGGCATTCAGCAAATTTAAGTATTTTCCAAGTAAGCCACCTCGCAATCAAGCAACGCAATCGATGGAGTGCTGACACACGTGTCACCATTTTTGGTGATAGCAAAAGCTTCAGCTATCTCTCTAATACGGGAGTCATTGTGGTCAAAAACAGTGGTCGTGCGGCAGAACTCCGGTGAGCAGCCACAAGCGGCACAGTGGGCGGACAAATGCGAATACGGCGTACCCTTGAGAGAGCTATGATGCTCGCGCAGGCGAATGTTGAGGCAGCGCCCCGTCTGCCCCACATAAACTTTACCGCACGACATCGGAATTGAGTACACTACATTGCTTTTGCAAGGGAACGAACTGCATGCGGTGTTTAACTGTGCACATTCTCCTATACGACTCACTCGCACCTGAGGACAAATTATCAATCCTGGCACACAGGCTATTCAGCTTATTCTTAGCGGAAAAGTAGACGTCAATATTGAACTTGTCGGCAATCTTTTTGATGCGGTGAGAAATGCCATGAATATACGGGATCACCGCTAGTTTGTTACCCTTTCCCCGTTTGTCATCAAGTGGTTTTACTGGACCATTTTTAACTTTGTTCATAACTTTTAATGACGCAGAAACAATGGCGTCAAGAGGGAAGGCTGAATTTTTTAGACGCTGAACTTGAGATAGGAGGCTAGAGGACATTTTGTGGACACAAGACTTAGTTAGGGCAGAAAAAATGGTGTTAACCGCGATACCAGATTTCACAATCTTGGAATGACTGGAGGAATAGTTAAGCAAGGGCTTCTTGGACCTAGGGGCAAATTCCCAGCAAACATGGTTCTCATTAAAGGCCAACTCCGGCGATTTTTTCGAGGTCAATGGATCTCAATGAAATTCGCTGGGTACGTTCCTTTGCACATTTCCGTCATTTATGCCAAATTTCAAGCTTGAGAGATGCGCTGATTGTTTGCAAATGAATTTTAATGATTGTCTGCAAACGCCCACCCGGCTTCCCACCATTATTGGCAACATTGCGTGTGTGACGGGTTGGTTTGCCGATCGACGGAAGTGACGCAGCCGATGGGTTCGCTAACTTAGGCAGCTACAGCGTATATTGTGCTGGCCACAAGGCGATGGTGTTTGGCCGGCGCTTCACTGGTTTGGCGCGCGATTTTCTGTTCTCGGTGGAGAAGCGTGTGATATTCCGCGCCGGCGGGACCAGCATGCCTTGCACGACTTCCTGTTCGTAACAAACTACTACGTCATACGCAGACAGTACACTCGGTTGGGTTTTGGTTTCGGTATTGCGCCTTTTTGCTTATTAAAAATTATTTTCGACCTTGCTGAGCATTTCAGCTATCGGGCGCGTGACAAGAGTGTCTCAGGAACATTAAAGCACCATTACCCTGACACGGTAAAAAAAATAGCCGGAGTTGGCCTTTAAACGTCAAAGACAATTCCAGAAACTGGATTGTTCCTTCCACGGGACTTTCGCATGTGAAGGTCAGGCCTAGTCCTCATTCCTTGAAACATTTCACAACATTGATCATCTGATGCGTGAAATTTTCCTTCTTTATGAAAACCAAATAATCGTCAACATAGCGAAAAATCTTCACCACCATTCCATCCAGATCATTAGCCAAGACATTGTCAATGCAACTAAGAAAAATATCACATAAGACCGGGGCTACCCGGGACCCAATACAAATACCGATCGCTGCACATACACTTGATCATTCCATCCAACCACGGTCGAAGACAAATAAAACGTGAGCAGCTCTAACAAACTTTCGGTACTAATACCGCAACTATTGATGAATGCGCATTCGTCATTCTGCTCTGTGATACAAGCCTTCACACACGTCAACAAGTGAATAAAATAAAATAAATCAACAACATCTATGCTAAACGCCATGCACTTCTTGGGATTATCTGTGTTTAAATATTTGACGACATCGTGCGAACCATTGATGAGGAAAGGGTCATTCAGCGAAAGATGGCTGAGGTGCTTTTGAAGAAATCCGGACACTACATATTGCCAGGTGTGGCGTTCGATGACGATAACCCGAAAAGGCACGCCAGTCTTATGAGTTTTGGCTGTGAAGAAGGGTCTCAAAAGAACTTCCTTAGTTTTTCCAACAGCATTGCTGAGATGCTCCAAACTTAGGTTCTTTAGAAGCTTAATGACTTGCTTCTTAACCTGCGCAGGCTTAAGCCCTGAATGAACGAAGTTCTTGCTTATCGCACTGTGTGCTTTAAGACCAAACTGTTCTTCGGACATAACCACAAAAAATCCTTCCTTATCCGAAGAAAGTAGCCCTGAGGCCGTTAGAAACAAAGTGTTTAACCAGAGGGCTGACAGACTGACTCTTGGCAGGAATAGCATTGGGCTTGGCGAGAGCAGAAACACATTCCTTCAAACAAAAAGAGCTTTCACTTTCAGTAACACGATACGATACAGACCTCGAAAGGCCAATCTTTTCAACAGATTTCAATGCTGGTTCGAAGCAGTTTTTCGGGCCTAGTTGCAGGATACGTCGGTAAGCGTCCGGTAGGTAACAGTGACCAAGAACCATCACCTCTCTTTTCTGGTCCGCAGCTTGAACTCTGGTCGGCAGGGACGGCCTCACGTTGTTCCAAAGGAACTCCGCAAAATTGTCCGCAGACCTACACCACTCGGCGAACCGTCCAGAGTGGCCAGTCCGTACGTTGCCGCGAACATTGCACTGCACTCGAAGACAATCTTTGAAGAGCCGGGCCTGGTGGTGCCATTCCGAATGCAGAAGCCGACACAAACGCCTTGTGTGACTGGGGGGAGGGGAGTAGCATTCCACAAATGGACTGTAGGTCTGTAGGACACGTACAATGCCTGGCATGCCAAGACGCAACCCTCGCACGGCATAGGCAGATTGCCGACAAGTTTAATATTGACGTCTACTTTTCCGCTAAGAATAAGCTGAATAGCCTGTGTGCCAGGATTGATAATTTGTCCTCAGGTGCGAGTGAGTCGTATAGGAGAATGTGCACAGTTAAACACCGCATGCAGTTCGTTCTTTGCAAAAGCATTGTAGTGTACTCAATTCCGATGTCGTGCGGTAAAGTTTATGTGGGGCAAACGGGGCGCTGCCTCAACATTCGCCTGCGCGAGCATCATAGCTCTCTCAAGGGTACGCCGTATTCGCATTTGTCTGCCCACTGTGCCGCTTGTTGGCTGCTCACCGGAGTTCGGCCGCACGACCACTGTTTTTGACCACAATGATGCCCGCATCAGAGAGATAGCTGAAGCTTTTGCTATCAACAAAAATGGTGACACGTGTGTCAGCACTCCATCGATTGCGTTGCTTGATTGCGAGGTGGCTTACTTGGAAAATACTTAAATTTGCTGAATGTCTGCAATCTCTTGTCGTGTGCTTAGGGTGCGCGCGCATTTCTGTTCTTTCCTTTCTTTTTCTTTTCTTTGTGCTTGAATAAAGCATTTAGTTGTCAGTCAACGCTCGTGTTGTGCAGTCTCTTCTTTGTGTCGTGTTTTTTGCGCTGTTAACTATGAATCCCAACCAACTAGCCCAACTCTCCCTTTTGCTGCAGTTATAAGTTTCTGTCACGCGTATTGTTATTAGTTAGCAATCAACGCGAACTCTCGACAGCAAAGGTCGGTCGCGTCGTCATCAAAACGTGCATAGCAAAATTGAACACCACACTCGTTTGTTTTACTTCTCTCAGCGAATGTCCTTCTTTTTCAATGAGCACGCAGCTGCAGCTTGGTCGAAGGGGAGTTAAAAAGCCCGCGCTAAGCGGCAGGGCAACGCTCACGCTTGGACGCTTAGCATACAAAATAGCGACTAGTGTTCATCCCCGGCCAACAGGGGATATAAGCCAGGTAACGGCAAAGAATACTGCGTCTTCTGTGATACAAGTTTTTCTGCAATGTTCTTCTTCTAAAGAATTACATCCTTTTATGTGCACTATTCAGAATGACAATTGTTCATAGCGCAGTAATCTTTTCAAGTTGTACTTGAGAAACTCTTCTCATTCACGGGGCTGCTAGTCTGTAGCTTTTGCTTTTCCTAGAGTAACTGTCTGTTGTAACGCTTTTGACTCAGTGGTGTATTTCCTTCCCCCACTATCTCATAATTTCGTATGCCATTATCCCACCGTTTAGCAGTGAACAGGAGGCCTTCATTGGTAGCCTCCCTGAAACATTTCCTTAAAGGCCCCCCAAAACAGGCTTCAACATATCTTTAACCACTCAAACAAGCTCGCTAATTCGCGCAGAAGGCCGGAGCGATCACATTTTGCGAATATCACAGCGCTGCACGCCATGCAGACAGTCCATTTCGAAAAAGAATTCCCGCTCTTCTCTCCTGCTCCGGACCAGTCGGAACCTGGTCCACTCCGCGTGCACTTCATGGATGAAGTCCTTTTTGCCCGCATAGTGATGTAATCTTTCCCCATGGGCAACATTACGTAGTACCCACTTCGTCGATTAGTCATATACACTACGAAGCGGCGCCTTGGACACTGCGGTGATGCAGTTTTGGTCGCGCACTACTGATTTTCGTTTTCCTGTGCTGCCCCAGGCCGTTTTGGTAGAGCCGAGGCTTCCGGGACGAGCGGCATCGGCAGAAGTAAAGCCTTCGAGATTGGGAAGGCGTCTCACGACTTTACCGCTAGGGGAAGGGCGCATCCGCCGAGGCATGTTTGTTTTACCAGTGTCTCGCACACTTCGCACCGCGCTTTGTCACCGCGCCGCTTTGACACGAGCGCCACGTGGGGAGGAAGCCCTGCTCGGTCCTTGGCTGCGTACCGATGACGTCATCGCTGACGTCGCGTTACGTCACCGAAATGGGCGTAGTCACTGCAAAGGCTACGCCTGACCCTCTTCGCTGCTGAGATGTGCGGGAAGGCTGAGCCAGCAACTGAAATCAACCGAAGTGGGGTGTTCTATAGCCTGTAGCTTCCTCATTACAACATTTATTCACAAAATTCTTGCGGCAGCATGTTCACATCGTACAAGTGCGTACTTACCATCCCCATCATATATATTGGACCACAAGGTTGTTTAGTGGCTTCTTAACTCTTCCTGCATTGATGTTAACAGATTCTCAGGCTTCTCGTTGCACGCTTTAAGCTACGTTGCCCCGAACACGACGACTGTTCCTTCTACAACTGATCATGGTCTTGTATAAACAAAACTCTAACATGGTCATCCCTTCCTGTTCCTCGATAAAGGTTATATAGCCGCTAATTAATTAGTGACTTCCTCAAAAAGTGTATGTTTCATATGCTTGAAGACTTCGAGAGAATCCGAAGCAACCAAACCTCCTAGGGGATGCAATATTTTAATGAATCTGTATCATACGAGAAGAAAACGTTCTGATGTGATTTCTTTATCTTTTCAGTGCTTCGTCATTCCAGAAGATCTCTGCACAAACCCTGTGAGTTTCAGGAAGATCCTGTTTAGTCACTCCGCGTGTACTTCAGCATGGATCCTCCCGCTTTCAGATATTCCTCCACTACATTATCATTAAGAGCTCTGTATGTGACATGACTACTACTGATGTATGATATGAAAACCCCAGATTCAAGAATACTTTGCTTAAGATTACTCTTAATCCTGTCCTATGAATGAATATTATACGCAAAGACGGAGTAATTCTAATTAACTGAGAGCTAAAAATTACTGATAAAAATTGTTAGAAAGAAATTCCGGAACTGCAATAGTGCAAAATACCATGAGCTAGCTAACTAAGTAATGCTTTCGTACAAAACAGCATTCTTAGACAGTCCCGTTTCTTTCAATGAGTACGCGAGAATAGGCCCACAACAGTTTGACACCAGTACATTCAACGAGCGCCAGCCGTTTGAGTGTCATGCTTGGTCGCAACCCTGTGACATCTCCGCGATATTGGAGACATTCCTTAAAGATGGGAATGGGGCTTCGTGTTTGGGACAACTTTCTACAGCCTTCCCACTTAGACTGTAGGAACATTACTGAACAATTCAGAAAAGCTAGTCCTTGCCAATATGGTTGGTAGGGAACATCTAGAGGTCTGATAAATGAACGCATGTGAAAATCAATCGAAAAGGTTGTTACACGAGATAGGATCACCAAGAAAAGATATTACGCAACTGTTATGAATTACCCGGAAACGAAAGCTAAATCAACTCTAATTTTATTTATTAACCAAACTTCACGAGGAATGTCCATTTTTCAATCCAATTTCTGTCAATATTGATCCAAATTATAGTATTGTCAGGTGAATTTATATTTGCGGAAGAACTTACTTCTTTATAATTTCGGCTGAAGAATGGGTTGTATCCAAAGAAATCACAAAGTGAGGAGCTGTACAAGCCTTGAAGAAGGTGTCGCTGGAGGCAACGTTTCGACTTTGTCGGATACAACTTTATAAGTCCGCGGCATTTCCTGCTCAATGGTGGATTCACACAAGCCAGCACCAATGGGCACGTACCCCGCAGTGACGTCATGAGCCGGACGGCTGGTAACCCCGCCTTCGGAGAACATTGCCGAGAGCATGAGCGGGACTATTTCTTCCCTGGCGGTGGAGATCGGCTGTCGCGCTTCGGTTGTCTGGACGGGGCCTCTCCGAACTTTTCAAGTTGTTTACGTCTACAGTGGCCTTCTCTTCTTCAAGGCAGCAACGGCCCATTATAGCGCATGTGTGTTTATGCTTCGTACACTCACCCAAACAACAAAGGTGGAGTAGGAGGGGGCGAGAGCGAAAAATGGGAGGGGGGGGGGGCAGTGGCGTAGCCAGGGTGTGGCACACCGGGCCAGTGCCCCCCCCCCCCCCCGCCCCCCCCCAAAAAATTTTTTTTGGCCATGGCATATACAGCCCAAAATGACGGTCGACCACATCTGCCTGCCCGGTCCCCACTTCAGATCAAGGACGTGCCCCCCCCCCCCCCCCCCGAAAAAAAATTTCTGCCTACGCCCCGGTCCCGGGAGGGAGGGGAAGAAAAGACAGCATGGTATATTCAGGTGCTGTACCGAATGAGATGAACTGGCGGGCCGAATTGGATGAGAAAAGTTGAAGCGCTTTTGCACATTTAGAGGGGGGGGGGGGGGGAGTGTACGAAGCATACACATACACACGCTAAGGCACACAGTTGCTGCCTCACTGTTCGCTGTTCCCCCACATACGGCCACGAATTTTTGTTGTCAGAAAACGTTTCGCTGGACTTAAGCATACCATTAACGGACGAGTCACAATTTCGATTATCCTTTCTCTCGGGGGGTGCCTTTTTTTTCAATCTATTTATGCCTAGGCGCACAAAAAACTCTCTCCTCTCATTAACACATTGAGGAGATTTGCGTTCAGTGAACAAGGAAACAGTATTGGGTCCCTCTTCGTTATATATGGTAAAAAATGCCGCAATCACTCATCAAAATGACGCGCAGTCAAAGACAACATTAAAGTTACGCCACATGCATTACATTCCGCGACTACCAAAATATCCTTATAGGGTACTCGGAAACACCTTTTCAGCATGGTCAGAAAACCCTGCCGATTGGTAGCCGAGGCTCCTGAAAACACGGGATTAGCAAACATTTCAATGCAGAACGCGGCCTGGAATATACAATTAATTTCTAAAGCCAACTAGAAATCGTTCCCTATTCGTTTTACAAATAATGCAGTATACCTTAGTGACTGCGCCATATACCCAAATTCACGGCCATTGGCTGATTTGTGCATCGTGAGCGGCATAGTTACTGTGGTAGCCGTAGGAGGCCGCCTCGTGCTCGCGATCACACTGAAAGTAAGCAGGACGTTTGAAGAAAAAAAAAAGAAAGCAAGAGTGTTGAAATTCATGACACGCGCGTGACGTAACTTCTTTCCCCGCGCCATCCCTCTCTGCTTAGCTTCCAGCGCTCTCGTCAGGACTAAAGAAGGGAGACAGCGGTTAGTGTATGCGACAAATCTCTAACTCCGTTAGTAATTGAGAGATTAATAATTAGTAATTGTGGTCCATTCGTGAGGGCTCCTTTCAATGAAGCCGTTCGATGATTACCTGGAATGAACTCAAATTTCGCTCATTCGAAGTCATTAGGATTCAGATTAACGAAAATATTGCTCAGCCTGGGCTCACTACAACTCAGACTCACGGCTCAATATGAGTCTGCGTGAGTCTGTGGAAGTCGACTCATGAGTGAGTTTGCCGACTTAAGATTACGACTCGCGGTGGATGCTCTTCACTTTCGTAATTACTGCAGTACGTTGTAATCGCATATCGTTAGAAAGATACTTGTTAGTTTGTTATCACAAACTAACAAATATTATATTATCAGAATCGACATGCACTCACGACCCGCTCTGGTGAACGGTAGCTGTACTGTCCCGCTGCTAACAAGAAGGGCGCGTGTTCGATTGTCGGTCTCGGGTTCTTTTCAATGGAGGCGGAACACCAAAATTAAGGACCCTTTGCCCCCATCGGGGAAAAGGGAGGCAAGCGAAGCGCTTCGTCTGCTGACCTGACGCATTACTTTTTTTTTCTTTTCTTTTACAGCAGGGCTGATGTCAAGGTTTCGCGTGTATCGTGGATAGAAAATTATCATACTCATAAGCCGGCACGCGCTCACTGACCGCTCTATCATTCTGTACAGATGGTTAACAAGTGAAGCTGAAAAGTAGTGGGGTATGCCGGTTGGATGTGGCACACGCACGCTATAGGAATTTTACAGCACAGCTGTTATGATCGAGGTTTGCCGTGCGTCGTAGATACAAACTCATCGTCATCACTAACCGGCACGCACTCAATGGCCGCCCAAGCGATTTTTTCAGCGCCTTGCAAATTGTCACGTTTGTGTGCCGTGTCTAACGCAAGCAAAATTAACAATGAAATATGTGATGTTAAGCACAGACGTGCGTGTGTACCCTGTACAACTGAAGTGGTCTACGAATTCCCCTGACCTGTGGAATGGTTTATGGGGGGCAGACCGGAAGGTGCATTAATAAGCGTTTGATGGAGCATGCTAATTCATTAGGAGACGGAAGTGGGAGGCACCTACCAGTGCATTGTGGCGCATGCGCGCAGGAATGCAAGCCCATTTTTAGTAACACCAAGGGGCTAGGGCGTGCTAATAGCCAAAGAGCAAGGGAAATTTTGGAGGCATCTTGGATAGCAAGACAGGGGCCTGATAAGTGCGTCAGCGACACATCTGTATCTTTCCGGCAAGGAGCGTGATTTTCTTTTGTAGATAGGTGTCTTGGGGGTAGTACAATTCTGTCGCGTGGTCATGAATGTCACTGCGCACGCGCATTGTTCCATACGGCTAGTGTATGTGATTTCAATATACCAGTCGTTAGTCTGCGATCGTCCTGTCCACTTCGTTTCTGGTGTCTCGTCTCTAGCGCAGTTCAATTTTTCAAAGCGCTACATGTATGAACTTTACAGGGGTGCAACAGCCGAAATAGAATTTGAAACAATTTTTGGAGTAGCAAAATATTACTTTTGGAGCTCGAAGATCCAAATTTGGAGCAGGTTATGGAAAAAAAAAACATCCATTTCTTAGCACAAGATCCCTAATTTAGAGCAGTATAACAAAGACGGCTTAAATTTAGAAAAGAAAACAGAAATATGTACAAACCATTCAACGTCACCTAAATCGCGCACTGTGCACGTGAGCACTGCTATTTCAATAAAAGTAGTATTTTGAACCACCCCGCTGTGCAATGATGAATTCCACATAAGCATTTGCAACGCCTGTCAAATCCTTTGACAGACTCGGCGAATTCAAATGTGTATTTTCCAAGCTGGCGACCTCAAAATTCGTAAGATTCGTAAAGCAGTACCGAGGGGGGAGGGGGGTGTGGAGAAAAAAGAAAAACTGGCGTACGGTTTTGTTTGTTTCTTAGTGCTGCGGAAATCTCATACACCGCTCTAGCTGATTGCCAGTAATTTTTAAGACGTCAGCGATCATACTTGTACTCATAATTATGCGGTGCATTCACGCATGAGCAATTGAGGTACAACATGTGTTGTGTCCCGTGACTATAGTACTAACAGCCCCTTCTAAATCTTAATACGCTTTTTTGCAATGCACCGGTGTACTGCGGCGATGGTGGCTTAACGAGCGTTCTGCACGGGATAGAGCAAGGCCAAGAAATTTTGGAACCACTATTCCCTCCCCCCCCCCCTCCTTTTTTTAAAGACGATAGTCTTTCTTGGGATACTTAAACGCGTAAATTTTGGTCTGTATGTCCGGCCTGTCTGTCTGTCGGTAACCCGATTCAGCTTCTCGGCAAAGTTTAACTTCTTTCTGAACGCCCAGCCATCTTGAACTGGTGTTCGCGTTCATATTTGTGAACATATTCGATCAAAAAAGCAAATACTACGCATTCCTGAGGCACAACATTAATATGTAAGTGTCAGGACGTGTGTTCTTTATTAGAAAATACATAGGTACGCAATTCTAAAGACCCTAGTGTTTTTAGGCTGTCTCAGGCAAGGCAAAACATAGTAGTACGGCTGGCACAAGACTATCGTCTTTCGACGACATTTGCAGCGAAGCACGCAGATACGCGGCCAATTTTTTTTCTCGCTCTCTCTCACGGTGGGTTCAGGTATAGGGCACAACTTCTCGGCTCGTTTGCAAGGCACGTTCGACCAGATAAAGCAACAGCGGCGCGCGTCCGTTGGCCCGGATATCTATCGGCGGGACTACGCAACTTCAAGACAGAATGTTTTATGTGCCGTCGAATGGCAACCAACATGGTCGACGGCAACGCCGGCGTTCGCAGCAGGTCGAATTGTTCGCTCGCGGAATACGCCGCATGCGATTCCAGCTTTAGTTCCTAACATGTCATAGCCGTGTTTGCTGACTAGGAAATTCATATTTCCCGCAAAAATTGGTGGTTACGGCAAGGCATTTTTGTCTTGAAGTTGCGTCGTCCCCCCCGATAGGTATCCGCTGGGGTCAGCGGACCGATGGACGCGCGGCATTGTCACTTTATCTGGTCGATCGGGGTCTCGCAAGTGTCCTCCCCTAAAGCGTATTTATCTTACACCGTATTTTAGGGTTAGGATCTGCGCGCCTGGACTGGATTGCAGGTGGCGAACGCGGCCTTCATTTCTCACTGTAATTTGCGCAACTTAGAAAATCTGGAGGATGGTCGAGCGTTTTGGCGCAGGGTGGCGCAATTTCAGCAAATTTGATGGTTTTGGCTCAGCTCAGCGCAAATATAGGGAATTGTATCAAATTTGCGCAATTGGCGCAGCTGTTGCTCCCCCTGAATTGACAGTTGAATTTTAAAGTCAGCAAGAAATCGCTTGCTCCTCTCGAAAGATGATGTCATATACCCAATCAACTGCGTCGCATGCCCAAAACGCTGGCCATTGGCTTATTTGAACATCACGAGCTGCATAGTTACCGCGGCGCCGCGATGTGCCGTGACGTGCCAGCGCCGCGGCACGTTTCAGCGCGCACAAGTGAGCCGCGCACATCATCTATACGTTGAGCGCACCCATGTTCAAATAAAACAAGAAAAGGAAGTTAAGACGCCCGAAGACGTACGTGCGTCGTTTCTAGCCCATATTGCCATCCCACCCTCAGATAGCTTTCAGCGCGCTCGCCGGAACGAAAGGAGAGAAAGAAGCGCTTACAGCGTGCGACAATTCCCTGTAGGACCACTCGTACTTGAGGGATTCTAAAAATTTGGGTGGCAGTCTATTCGTGAGGCAGCAAACTACGGCAGTGAGGTGCTTTTAATGATTGCTTGGAAAAGTGTTTTAATGCGACAACGTAAAAAGAAAACCCACATCGATAAAAGATCGGATTGCCATATCATGTCTGATGGCCGACAAGCCAACGATCAAGAGAGCATTAATTACTGGAAAATGGAGCGCATAGATACGCATGAAGTCAGCTCACCTTAGAAGGCCGCATTTCTGTACGCTCGCCGGGGCCTTGTTTTTCGCGAAATCACATTTCGCAAAAGCTGTTATAAAAAAAAAAACACCTGTGCACTTTTATTTAGGTCGACATTAACTAACTTCCGATGCCCCAAACTATTCGGCAGTCTTAACCACAGATGGCCTCATGTGCGTATTAAGGCGAAAGCCTTTAATGTCGCATACAAGCGTCCGTCCGTCCCTCCGTCCGTGCCCTGATATCTCGGCCCTAGTCATGATACAGACCCACAATTCTGTCGCTGCTTTCAATTCGGAAACTTGAACGTCTTGGTAAATTTCGTTCGGTATTCTGACATTGCTGCTGAGCCAAAGATAATATGTTAACATTAACGACGAGCCTTTAATTAATAATATGCGTACTGCTTGTATTAGCCGACAAGCAGTATTAGCGGTTTGAGCGGAAACCAGTTAGCGCGACTGTCTTTCACAAGAGAAGGGCAGGAGCACCTTGGTTCCTTGGAGGAGCTGCCATTTGCTCCTTCGTCAGATGTCTCGTTGCAGCAGTCGAGTTAGTCGGATGGCTCTCAAGCCGCGTGGTGATGATTCCACGGGAAGCGGTTCGGAGAAGCGCCCCAAGAATGTGGATTCCCCCCGATACCAAACGCTATACCGAACGCGATACATGCACAAAAAAAAAAGGACATGGCATAGTCAGTCGATATGGCCACAGGCTTTCTCCGAACACACTTCTTAATTTACAATGTGTCCATTTTTTTTCCCTTCCTTCGCTTGTGAGAGGCTTTGAAAAAAGTATACATGCATATGACCCTTCACAAACTATCGAAATGAGCAGATATGCTTTAGTTACCAAGATTCGTGCGCTGCTTACAGCGGATAATAAATGGCGCATTGTATGTATCTATGTAATTTCGAACCGGCGCACAAAGTGCATGAAAAAGACATGACCGAAAGTGAAAATGACGGCTTCGCTCGAGGTGGAGCGCTACGCGTACGCCACGCTGTATAGGCCTTAGTTTGATACGTCTTTTGTTTCTTTCGAGCTTTACGCAGTCGATGCTACTGCCGAGGAGGAGCTGCTAAATCAGAACAGACACGCGAAGTGGGAAGTTGCTCGAAGATCACTGTAGCTCATGCGCACGTGCGGAAAACAAAAAAGCGAGCACACGGATGCGCACGCTGATACGTACACATATACACCCGCGCGAGCAACACGCCATCGTATCAAGGCGCAACACACCGCCATGACTTGACTAAGCGTAAACATGCACACCATGACTGAGCTTATGAGTACTCCCCCTCCTCCCTTCATCTTGACCCTGGGAAACATATCAATGAGTATTTTCAATAACTGAACAAGATAATGCTTCGAGATAAGACATATCATACAGTATACAATATATCTCGTGTACTATCATGAGCTGTTGATATGCGATACAAAATCTGGTCGACACAAAATTTGCACGCTATTAAAATTTGGTCACTGTCAATAGGTCTCTTATTTCGATATCCCTTTTACCACGCATTTTCTTTAGACGAGTGCATAGCGGCGAAAAGGGAAATGCTTGTTGTTGTGTGGGCTGTGATATCTTCTTATTTTATACATACTTCCTGGTAATTCAGCAATTGAATAGTGAACATTTCAGCCAAATTTTGTAAGACATGAGCCCATTCTTCGTGGCCTCCAATCCCGGACCAAAAAGAGATTTCCGCAAATGAGGAAGTTTTGCTGTTGTTTCTTCTCAGAAATGAACGTGGCTATTGATAGCTTCGCGCTGCAAACGCATTGATGAAAACTTTTTTTTCTAGTCGCTAACCTTCTTTCACGTTGCTGGCTTCCACAGAACTGATTTTCCATATCTTTCTTTGCTCACAGGATATGCTCATGCCGTTCACAGAAAGTCTCATTAGCGTGAGTACATTGCCCTCTTCTGCTTTGATAACGACATTCTTTCGCAAACTACACGTTATTTACGCGGGGATTGAAGCAATAGACCACACTGCATAAACTAGGTAATTTATGCGTTTGCAATTCTTTAATTATGAATAACCTACTGGGGAGACGGACGACTACTATAATCTTCACATGCTCTTGCTCAAAGGTCGGTTATCAAAAAGCACTCGAGAAAGTTATCAGAGTAGGCTTTACCAAATTTTGCACACTTTCTGGAGTAAAACACACGTCCATTGGGTCAAGATAAAGTGAATGCTCATGCCCCTTGACCCCCCTAATTTACGCCCTCACAATGTCAATTCGGTCAATGTGCGCGTAAACATGAAGAATACATAACGTCAAACAGACGTTATTAATTTGGTGCGTTTAATGCGGTTATGCTTTAGGGGGTCAAGGAGCATGAAGCATTTACTTTATCTTGATCCAATGGAAGTGTGTTTCATTCCAGCAATTGTGAAAATTTTCGTAAAGCCTACTCCAACTTTCTCGAGTGCTTTTTGATAGTCTATCTTTGTTTTGTAGCCAATCCACTGAGTATTGCTTGAAATTCATCGATTTTCTGATAAATTTCGCTGTATCACTTTTTGCACTGTAATATTCTGCGCACAGAATGTCATCTAGTGGAATCAAAGGAAGCCAATAGTCACCAGTCGCTCACTTTCTCCGGACTACAAATAGTTCCTTTATCAAATCTTTTTTGACAGAAAGGTAGCTTTGTACGATCAACCATACTTTTACGCTGTTGTGGCTCTCGGAACGAGTGCAACATGGTTTGCTTTACAACAAGATACAAGTATTCATTTATTCGACCATCATATTTTTCAGTGTGGACTAGCAGCTATTGCGGACTTGGAGC